>VUQI01012945.1:10362-21728 GCA_015106735.1 Paratilapia polleni
TTTTAAAGTCCTGAAAAAAAAAAAAAAAAAAAAAAAGACATCTTGCACTAAATGTGCCTGTAGATATTAATATATTGTACATTTGGCAATGTATATACTTCCACAATTATGGCCAATGCTGCCCACAAAGATATCATATATAATGAATAGGCTACAGTATGTTTATTATTTCTATGCTTGCATAGAATGCACATATATAGCAGCAATACTTCACATTCTATATCGTATGATGATCATTTCGTGTCATGACCATCAGCATCATAAAGGAAGTGAAAGTGGCTGTATGACATTCAAAACAAATTTCAAGTAATGATTCCAGTAAAAAGCACTGTCTTTCCTATTGTATGTATGAACCATTTGAGATGTTTCAATCTGCAGCATTTTGATTCTTTGAATCTAGTAACGGGGCACTTAATGAGGGCTTAAGGGGTCTTAGATTAGGGAGCACTAAATATAGGTCACATAACCCCTCTGTAGCATGTCGCTCTGCACCTACACTCATCTTAGTCATTCCTGTGAGGTTTCATTATTGTTACAGTGAAAATTAGGACTTATTACTATTCACCACTACATGGTAGAGCAAACAATTTCTTTGACTTTCTAACTAAATCTGTCTGCACTGCAGTACTTACAGCATGGGCAAAACGGCTCCATTTCATCTGATGTGTACTACTAATTATTCTGCCGCCTTGGTTTTGTTTACAGAAAAAAAGATCAACGACTGATTCTGTGTTAGAAGCCGTTTATGGACTTTTTACCTCCCTTAAAAACCCTGTGCACACTGAACTGCTGAGCACTTCCTCCCAATGTGACCATACAGTATCAGTATTTGCAGAAGCATACTGTATATGCTACAGAATTGCACTGATGTTGGTTTGTAAATGAATTTGTTACTTGGTTTTACTCTAGTGAGGGAGACTTTTGATTTACTGTGCTACTGAATATTCTTTCTGGTGTAGGATAAATGTCCACAGGCTTGTCTGCTGATGACAGTGGACGGGTAAACTGGTGTTCATGTCCTGTGTTTACGTGCTACAGTACTGGGAGACCAACGAATGTGTATGGCTGTTGATGATGCAAATAAACAAAAGAAGTGGTACATATTGGCTGTGTATCCCATCTGTAAAAAGTGATAATGCTAAATACTTTGCCTGAAATTAGGAGAGGGGACAGATGATGCCCATCGGCACTGCAGTGATTTACAATGCCAAGCAGAGCTCTGTTGATTGATGATGCCTGTCTTCATGCAACTTTTACATCCCGCTTTTGTTCTGTCAAACCCTAATTCTGTTCTGTCTCCCACTTAAATACGCAATATTACACCTCACAACCTGGCCAATATTGTATACCATCTTGACTGCCACTATAAAGAATGGCTCCTTAAGGCAATCACCTCCCCAAGATTCAAAAGACAGAAAACAAATCGAAAACAATCTCAAAGCCTCAAAGTTCTTATCTCCCAGTTTGACTGCTTGACCCAGAGTTGATCTTGAAGCATCTGTCCCCTGAGATGAAGTCAAAAATTCCAATCACAGATACCATTCTCATACACGATAAAACAAATAAAGACAGATTTTTAATTCTCTCTGATTGTCTGATATGCTAAAAAAAACAAACAAAAAAAACAAATGAAGAAGAGTCATTTGTTGAATCTATAAACAAATCTTTGTGAACTGGGCGTTCAAAAATGAGCTCCCTCCTGGGAGCTCATGGCAGGTACTTGATTACGAAGGCACCCAATAATGCTGAGACTAAGTTTGACACTGGCAATGAGCATAAAGCCTTTGATGAATTGAACTCAATAGGTTGGGGGGCTTCGTGCTTCAGTGCGATTTTTCATGATTGTGGCACTGATGTTGTAAGCAAGATCATTAATTGCATTAGAGGAGGCCGGGGACTGAAATGTGCCAGGAGTCACACCTGCTTTCAACAGACACAGAGAGACACACACACGCAGTTTCATTTTGTAACTGTGACTGATCTACGGAGGGGAAAAAAAACAATTCAAGTACACTTCAGGTTTAGCTGAATGTTAATTAACATTTATAACACACACAACCCTGTGCAGGGATTACTGAATTTGTGTCACCTTCGATGCAAAAACAAAACCCTCATATCACTGGAGAGACCTTGCCTCACTTTGTTCTCCTGGGACAGCAGCTACTCAAGCCAATCAATTTGCCTTTTTTTGTGTGTGTGTGTTATTCACAGTCAGCTCAGAAGGCAGAAAATCTGCCAGAGGCTACCAGCTCACTGCCAGAGCTGTGGTGGGAACACCTCTGCTCTTCATGGAGCACATTACCAAAAACGCTACTGGATCAATAACAAGACTTCAATCAGCAATTGTGTTGGGACCTCTAATTACTAACAACTGCATGACAGATATTTCAGAACCCTCTAAGATATAAATCTATCATGGATTCATTATGTGCTTAGGCTATGTTTAATAAAAACACTGTATTTTTATTTTATGGGAGGTGACAATTATTATGGGAATCCATTTTAATTATATGAATGAAATACAGTTAAATCCTGCTTGGCTAAGAATAAAATGCATGGTTAGCCCTCTAATTATAATTACTTTGTCAGTATAGGGAAACATAAGAGACATACTACTGACAAGGAAGTCAGTGTCTGTTTTTTTCTCCATCAAATGAGCAAAATAAATGGAAAATATTGTTTAAGACTACATGCTAATATACAATGCTTTTAAGAGTTTGCTGCAGAATCATTTCTGGAGAAGCACCACAAATGACACTACAGTATGTGAAGATGGAGACTGTGTGAAGATGACATATAATATAAACACCAAGTGTTGACTGTGAATTCTACAACATAAATGAGGTTTGTGAGAAACACGGTTCAGCGTGAGAAGGAAAAAGGGAAAATGGGGTTTGTGGGTATTGACTCAGACTGGGCACATATTGCCCAGGAAAACCTCACTTGGGGTTTAATTACTGCTCAGTACAAATTAAGGATGAAAAGACTGAGTCTGACTTGACTGTGGATTACCATTGATCAACATTCTTAATGCTGTCTAAGATTGATTGTTTCAAGTGCAGATATGTCTGCGAAAAGAACCAAAAGGTCGTGTGGTATTTAAGAAGGATGATGTTGGTTTCTCACTCTTGGCTTCACATGCTGCACAAAAAGATCACTTCACTGACTTTCGTGCATATTAATGTGGTTTGTAGTGTGGGGCTAAACAGGAAAGAAAAGCCTCCTAGACCCACGCCGCTGAAAAAATACCACAATTCAAACATACAAGGGGAAAGAAAATGGTGAGAGAAAGCACATTCGGTTGTGGAAGCGCATCAAACATCGGTCTGTTCACTGCAGGCAATCACGTACCCACTCCTCAACATCCTGATAATTTCCATCCCAGCAAAATGTCAATGAATTAATAATGGCCAAAGAGAGGAGGGAAACACAGCTGTGGGTTTAAAGAATTCATCAAAGAAAATGATTTTAAAATATGTTTTTTAATTCAACAAATCTCAGAGGAAATCCTCTTTTCCCCCCACGTCCCCTTAAACCATATGTTAAACAATGTTCAAAGTTCAGGTTACATTTCACAATATGCTGATTAATTCTAGGTGCAAACGCTGCCCAGTAACTGTAATGAGAGCATCTGGGAAGGGCTGTCATTGCAAAGAATTGCTTGTAAACCTGACAGAAATAAGGGTATCTGAGCCCACACTACCCTTATTGGTCTAATCTCAAACTACTTTCAGGACGTCAAGCAGGAATAAGGCAGGGGGTGAATGGAAAGGAGGCAACAGAGGCAGCAAGTAGCAAACACGGTATTCATGACTAGTATTCAAGTAATGTGGTCATTCCCTTGGTAATTATCACATAGATTATCAGCAGCCTGCCAAAGCAGTAATTAATCACGAGTAAAAATGGCAAGAAGTCACGAAGTTCAGATGGAAGATGCAGGTTGAGGCAAGAAAGAAGACAGGCGTTTGACTGATGATAGCCGCTGTCACTTCATACCCATTCCCAACCCTGCGGTGCTAAAGACCTGCAAAGAGTAAGGGATATCACTCCAAGTAATCTATTTCTTAGCTGTTGCCTCCCGTCGCATGTGGTTGGGATGCACTGTAGGCCTCAGTGTGTTTCATTTATCTGTTTATTTATTCATTGCCACCAGGCAGAGCTAAATCGTTTCAACAGGCTAGGACGTTGAGAGGCCACCTTTTATGCTAGATTAGCCTGTTTATAGCAACGTTGCTCTGCTCCAGATGGATCAATACAGCTCGGATTTCTGGAGGTAAGTGCCATGTGTATGAAGTGAATTATGATTGCTGAAAAGAGTGGAAATGCGCTTTTAGTGGACAATGGGAGTTGCAGGGCCTATTCAAAAGTAGGCAAAAATAGAGACAACAGTGAAAGAGTATCAGGGACACGCTGGAAGCAAATTTCATTACCTTCCAATGGTGCAGTGGTAAATACCCTGTTTACATAATTGTGTGTTTGTCCTATGAAATACGATCCCAGAAGGTATATGAATGCTGTAGTCAGGCAAAAAGTAGTTTTTTCACAGGCTCTGAAAGCTAAATTTGTTGGTGATGCATTATGCTAATCAATCTATTTATTCCCACAACTGTGGTTTCGTATACCTGTCACCCACAGCCATTACAGCAAGGCTGATCAAAACCTTGAATGTTGGCAGCTTCCCACTGAGAGAGGTGATGAGGGCTGAGCATGCTACTTTTTGTATGTACTCTAGAGCCTCTATTCATACTGAAGCATGTCCTCTAAGGCAGCTCCATGGCTTTGATAGTATGGAGTGAGAGGGCCCTTCTCTCCCCGGGGTCTGATATAATGAGAGTGAGCTTACTAAACATGATCTGCAGCTCTCTCAAGTAAGCTACTCGAAACAGCTCGAGTCTGAAACAGTACAACAAACAGGGCTGATTCATTTGTACACATGGTCTCGCTCTACCTCTCCAGTGCGCTGGATGGGGGGTGGGCTGGGGTGGGGAGGGGGCTAATGTGTTTTAATGTGTGGCAGAGAGTGACAGAGAGATGGAGAAAGAGCACGGAGTGGCACAGTAGTCTAGCTTTATGGGCATTCACTCAGGAGTCACACAAGAAATATGGCTTTCCAGTTTAATTATTTCCTGTGAGCACAAAAAATTGTGAAGTGACAGATTTTTTTAAATGATTGCATTCATTCACGGTTTGCATTTGTACACATATGAATAGAAATATTCTGTGCAGTTATTGTCAGAGTAATAGTTTAACTTTGCCATTTCTCGTATTCAGTGATTATCTGCTTCAGGATCTTATCACCTGGCAGCGGGAAGTCTGGTAATCAACAGAGACATTATACTGGCAACAAGGTTTTTCTTTTGTCAAACAAATCAGAAATATCAACTCCTCCCCGGAGTCAGCACAATTTAACAGTGATACAGGAATACATTTTGTATCCCTGAATACACGTTTACAAGAGTGAATTATACGCACTGAATGGCCGTTTTCTCAGTATTTAACCTTTAAGTGACCGAACATTTTCCAACAATGGCAATTTTTGTCTGAATTATTGGAAAAAGTATAATAACATCTATAGAGGAGTGAAATTTTATTTTTTTTAAATTTCAGCCTAGCTTTAACAGCCTGCTTTTGTGGCCTAATTTAGGAAGTGGAGTGCTACTGTATCTCCTGTTCCTCTGCCCCTCTTTATGTCCTGCTTACAGCAGGAAACACCAGTTATTGGGACTAAAAGGTCCATGCAATTAGCACCGTACAAAAAGGCATCACATAGACAAATATGGTCTAATTCCAAAAGCTGGTGTCACACAATTAATTTAAAACTTTGCAGCTTCTGTGTCCAATCAAAGAGGGATTGGGAGCAGTACACCTGCATTCCCAGCCGCTCCACATTTATGTATTGTGTCTATATAAACATCCTCACAGCTGCACAATTCAAGCCTTATTGTCAAACTGATGATGAATCCAATGTTGGTGAAGCAAAGGTTCACTTCTCATCTTATATTAATGCAGATCATTAGTTGCAGCTGTCTCACCTGTCAGAAAGAAAACCTGTTACAGAGCTGTCATAAGTTATTTCTTTACATTGAGTCAGATAAAGGATGATATCAGCAAGGATTAAACGCAGTGATATTAATTATCGCACTGTACCAGATGTCTATCAAAATGACAGGTAATGGGGAAAATTCAATGTTATGTATCATTCCAGAGATTTAGGGTGTCTTCCATCAGTGTTCATCTGACCTAACTAAAAGTATTTCTCTGCCTATGTTTTTTTTGAGTCAAGCTCCAAACTATTCCCGCTCTGCCCTCAATAATGGCCTCAATTTAAGCTTTGCTGTGCCTCACCTTCCTCCTATTTTCACTTCCCTTTGAGATACCAAAGCTTTTCTCACTCTGAGCTGCTGGAAATAATCACAGGACATGAGATGAATGTGAGTGTTGTTTGCAGAAGTTTTCCTTCTTGACTTCATGTGTTTGGTATTCTCTTGCTGGAGGTCTGACTTTAGTTTAATGCACTATTTATGCATTGTAAAAAAGAAAGCTCTGATAAATGTTAATACTGTAGGACCTACGAAAACATTGTAATTATGCACGAAAGACATATAAAGAGCACCAGACCTATACTTGAAGCGCTCATCCCAAGCAGAGCCACTGTCTACATGACTGTGAGTAATGTGTGTTTACTGTATACTGTCAGGCAATCATACATGTGCACAGGACTAGATGAACATCATGAATTCAGTCGTGTTGATGGTGGTGGGAGAGGGAGAAGAGGGGGGGAACACATGCTTCATGGGCTTTTTCACATGGTTGTAAAGGACAGAGCATACTATACATGACTGTCAATTTGTGGGCAGATGTCACTTCAGAAACATGTCAGCTGAACCCATGACGATGTCATCTTTATCTAGTAAAAAGTGAAGGTGGAATGAAGGGTGCTATGATTTATTGAAACGTGCAAACATGCATGGAAATACAGTGTATAAGGCAAAAAACAGTTGAAAGTCAATATCTGGTATGATCACCTTTAGTCTTCAACACAGCCTGAACTCTCTTAGACAAGCTTTCGTGTAATTTCTTTAAGTAGTCTTCAGGAATAGTTCTCCTGGCTTCTTGAAGGACATTCAGAGCTCTTCTTTGGATGTTGGCTGCCTTTTGTTCTGTTCTCTGTCAAGATGATCCCACACTGCTTCAATAATGTTGATGTCCGAGCTCTAGGGAGGCCAATCCATGACTGATAGTGTGTGTTCTACTATCCAGGTATGCTTTTACTGCATTGGCAGTGTGTTTGGGATCATTGTCATGCTGAAAAATGAAACCGTTGCCAATCAGACACTTTCCAGATGGTATTGACAGCCACCCTTCCACTGAGACTATTTCTGATGAGGCTTCAATGAACAGTAGATGGATCAGCAGTTCTTATGTCAGGTCTTTGCTGTATTTATTTCCTATTTCTTAAGGACATGACTTTCAGATACTGTTCAGCTGCTGTAGATAGTTTTTTTGGGCCTACTACTTCTTTTGTCCAGGACACACTGCACACCATGCTGAGATATGCCAAGTTTTTGGTTAATAGCTCTTTGGGAATCATCTTGGTGGTGCAAAAATACTATTTTATATTTGTCAAACTGTGTTATCTTTGGCAATTTTTTTGTAGATTCAACTAAAGAAATGGTCAAGTTCAAACACCACCAGGACTTTCACTGCAGCTTCAGACACACTTGGGGGAAATATCACTCGACGAGGAAAAACGTGATACTTTGTGCAGCTGATGTGTTTTTGCAACAGGCTGCTAGTAACAAAGTTCCTAAAGATACAATTTAAAACTGGTTCTTTGCTAAGCTGTCTGTTATGTGTACACACAACGCTGGTTTATCCCTTGAGTTAGGTGCCTTTTTTATACTTGAATGATTCATAGGTCAGTGTGTTAAGTGGCTTAACAAACAAAGAAACATTCCTCTGAAAATGTTCAGGTACAAGGACTGGATAGAAAATGAGTGAAAAAGCAGTCAATGTCCAAAGAGAAACTTTGAAAGAGCTTCAGAAAGTCCAGAGAATTGTTGCTCAAGACCACCTTAATTAATTAAAAGAGAGTCTGGCTCCTTGGAAGCAAAATAAAAAGAAACAAGGGGTGGCTCAAGACTTTTGCACTATACTGTATATAATTACTATTTAGCTTTTTATGATATGATTTGCTTCTGCTTATGAATTCACTGCCTGAGAGCAACTAAACAGAATTAATCCTTTGGATTCTCTATCAGTGTTGAAGAAGATCTTGACCACCCAAAGGCAACAAAAAGTCAATGCAGTCAGATGTAATATCAACCAACCAGCAATGCATCTTGTTTTTCCACCATAATATCAAATATTGTGTTGTCACCCAGGGCAGCACTAAAGCAAGTGGAGCAACATTCGCTAGCATCCACTGCTAAGATAGAGTTGCTTTTTTCAGAATTAGCATTTGTGAATGAAGGCAAAATAAATGCTCACAATGTGCACAGTCAGGAAATGTGCATTGGTACAAGGAGAATGGGAATAATTAATATCTTTTATCAAAGTACCATGTTTGATGCTGGGTTCACTGAAAAGGCACATCCTGGAGTTTCTACTCTCTCACATCCACAGTACTCTCAGTTTACTATTACACTGAATGGGTTTTAAAGCAAGGCTGCCAGCTCTGAACATCCCCCCTCAGCATCTTCCTGTCTATCCCTCCAGCGCACAGAAAAGCAACATGAAATATCAAAAGGCCAAATACGTCAGAGCTCAAGAGATTGGAGTGGAGGGGATTTTCCTCCAGTGTGGAGTGCTGCACCTCCAGCAGCACTGAGGAGGAGGGGCAGCAGGAATTTCATTTCTCAAAGATGAAATCCTTTTCATCATGCCTGTTTTGCATAACAAAGGTGTATAAAATTCATTATATATAAGTGTAACTGTAAACCACCACAAGAAGATGACTCCAGAACAGTCTTCTATTTTCGGGAATAGAATCAAACTCTGTTGCCATTGCCTTACTGAGGTTAAAAATATCACCACCCACGACCACCACCAAGTGTGCACGAGTCACTAACCACACGTTTAATGTGATTAGAGTGCTCATGTAATTTCAAAAGTAATTCATCCAGTGAGTACAATATGTGAGGAAGACTACCATTTCTTGATGTTATTCATACCTATTTGAATACATCCTTTTAACATGCTATATCATTAAAGCCTGATTAACCAGTGACTTGTTTCGTTCTACCTCACACAGAGTTTAGCCGAGCACAGAGAAGAGGCTCTAGGTTTGTAATATTTCATCAGAGGTCTATTATGCTGATAAAAGGGATGGGATGAAAAGAAGGGCCATTACAGCCAAGGATGCATGCCAGGTGTCACTCTAATTTAATCGAGCCACTAAAGACAAAGAAGACCTGAGGGAAGCCTCTCAATAACAGGCCTGACTGCAGATGACAAGTGGCACAGTAACCTGTGATTGAAGGGACAGACAGGAGGTTTTGGAAAAGCCTCACCCTGCAAATGATGAGAGGATTTAAGAGCTCAAAGACCTGAAATGTGTTTTTTGTGAGAATGAAAAGTAATTTGAAATAAAATTCTATCATTTAAAATGTGGCAGAAGAGCAGCAAATGGACCATCGCAGCTTCTAAAAAGAGAAGAGGCAGTTTGTTTGCATGATAAACATTATGGATGTGAGAGGTAGAGCAAATGTGCAGACTCTACACAGCATTTAATAAATGAGATATTCCAGATTCTCTGTGCCTGGATTTTTTTTTTTTTTTCTGTTGCAGAACCAACTGTGGTCAATAGCTTCCTATGTTTCTCTATCTGTAGCTTTGTAAAATTACTATTTAGAACAAGGTAATCCATGATAAGGTCTGAACAGCTCAGAGGCCCTGGACACAGTGGTCTTGGCAAGCAGCAAATAAAGCTGCATAAGTCTGAAGTTTTTGTGCCACAGCCTCAATGATTACTGTTGCTAAATATACTCTGATGACATAAAGGTCGACTGATCTTGAAAAATCACAGAGAACCAGTTGGAATGAATGTAGAAACAGGCAGTTGCGTTATATAAATTACGTCCAAGTCACTCAGATACTTGGATATTCAATACACCACTTCAGGTCCTCAAGAAGATTTGCAGGATTAGAGGTTGTAAGCCAGGCCAGGTCAATATATTGATCCCCCTTCACTGAGAACTGCATTCAATTTCCCAACAATTAGATGCACCTGAAGGTTAATATGGTGCTTTGTTAATCTGTTGTGCTATCTAAAACTGACTCTCTGTGTTTTTCCATGTTTTTTCCCCACTGCCCTGACAAACTGCAGCATTGGGGGTTATGCACTACTAAGTAATTTTGCGGAGTACTCAAATTAGCTATTTAATGTAGCTAATCATACATAATAATGTGTAAGTTTTCTAGTTCAAATAATCAGCTATTTAGTTACTTGCAAAAAGGCAGTCAGTTACTGTTAATATTTTACCATATTCCCCTAATCCTTTTGTTGCTCTAACACAAACTAACAAAATAGAAAAGCCCTGACCCGTTTGCATATTTGCATTCTGTTTCTCCCCTTCTTCTTAACAGATCTGTGTAGTAGGAAATATCCAGTCCTACAGTGGTGGGTGTCAGCATACAGTTCCCAGGTCAATAAAGTATCAACCAGCACATCTCAGGCTGAAAAATAAAGCCAATGTGGAAAACTAAAGTTCCTTAAATGGTCACTTGAACTTTGCTAAAGTAGTGAGTCAATGCATTTTTACAGAAGAAGTTCACAGCCTGGAACAAAAAAAACTGTTCGGGTCACTAACCACCGTAGGGATGGTGCAATTTTTAATAACGTACCTGTTTAAATTGTGTCAAAGCTTTAAGTTATGTATTATTAAGAGTGTCATTGTATCATTAGGTGACAGGTTGGTATCTGTAGCTAGCAATAGCTATTACTAAATCTCTGCCAGGTGTCACCTCAGCTAATTCAAGCCTCTAAACTTTTGTTTGCAGTGTTAGTACTTTTTCTTTGCAGATATCTAACCATTAAGGTGGCTTGCTGTGCAGTTAATTGAACTAAAAGCTCACCCAAGAAGTCTGCTCTAGTTTGGGGGAGTGAATTTCTAGTATTTTATTTGTGTGAGTCTGTGTATGCGAATTGCAGCAATACAGTCTGTGGATGCACCTTGCTAAACAAACTTGGCTTTTAACTTCTTATTTCAGCCTCTCAGCCCATATATGGTCACTTCTGGGTCCAAAACCAAGATGACAGTGATCACAATGCCAAAATGGAGACCTCATATGGTAGGACCCAAAATGCAGGACATTCAGAGGCAGAGTTAAAAAAAAAAAAAAAAAAAACAAAAAAGAAAAAATTT
>VUQI01012945.1:21748-63518 GCA_015106735.1 Paratilapia polleni
AAAAAAAGAGGCAAAGAAAAAAAAAAAAAAAAAAAAATCCAAAATGCAAACCTTTACTTTGAAACAGGCGGAGGTCAAAACCGTGAAGCTGGTAGCTAGACAAACAGTTCCAAAGAGAGGAGCAGTCAAAGTCTGTGAAACAGTCTAAAAGGTCAAACACAGAGATCAACAGTAACCCTAGGAAGTCCTAATGAAAACACTGGGAGCACACAGAGCACTAGAAGGCTTGAAAAAACTGAACAAAATCTAGCAAAGTATAAAAGAAACTGATGAGTATATATATTGGGGCAGTGACAACAGATAGGACACAGGAGTGTGATAGCGAAATGGGGAACAGGTGTGGAACACAGGTGAAACTAATCAGACCAGAGCAAAGAAACAAGGATAGAAAATTACCAAAGGAACTGAAACGGACAGCAACAGACAAGGACCAAAGATTACAAAATAAAACAGGAAATAACTTCAACCAAAACATAACAACAATGCAAAAACCATGACAGAAGTCCACAAAGCAATGGGTGACATCATGGTGATTAGATCAATACTTTATTTAAAATCTATAAGAAGTGTGTGTTATGATCCTGGGTCTTTGACCCTGCGTTTTGAGTTTTGGGATTCTTTAGTTCTATTTATTAAGATTCTATGTTGCCTTGAGTTTACTTTCATGTATTATTCCTGAGTTTAGGTTTTATTTCCTTGCTGGTTAAGTTTTACTTTTAATACCCTACATTTGGAGTTTTATTCGTTTTGCTTCTGTTATGGTTAATTTGTTAGCGTTACATTCCCTGAGTTTCAGTTCTCCTGCCCTCCTGCGTTTCCCGTGACTGTTAAATCTTCGTCACCGTGTTGGATGTTCATGTTTAGTTACTTCCTACAAGACTCTCTCGTCTTTTGTGCATTGTATTTAGTTTTGCTTACTTTAGTTTTGATTAGTTTCAGCTGTGGAGTTGCCTGCGCAGCCCCCTGCACATCCCCAGCCCCAGCCGGAGCCAGAGCCGGAGTCTGTGTCCGAGCATGTGTCCAAGGGGCCCATTCCAGAACCCGAGCTGGAGTCCGTTGGTCAGCCACCGGAGGGGTTCCACCTCCTCCATCGTTGGCACCCGCCTGCCAGACCTCCTGAGGGGTTCCGCCTCCTCCGTCGCTGCTGGCCGCCTGCCAGACCTCCTGAGGGATTCCGCTTTCGTCGCTGACGGCTGCCTCCTCATTCTCCAGAGGATCGCCTTCGTCGCTGTCGGCCGTCTCCTCGACCTCCACAGAGACTCGTTCGCCTCCATCAATGCCTGTCCTCAGCCAAGCCTCCGGAACGGCTTTGTCTGCCTCGTCGTCGCCGGCCACCTGAAGGCTTCTACTTGCCTCGCCATGGCTCACCAGTGTCGGCCTCTGGTCAAGCCGCTTGAGGGTCTCCGTCTCTGCCGCTGGCCTCCCGGCCGCCCCCCAGAACTGTTTTTCCTCCTCTGCTGGTCCTTTGGTCTGCCCCCTGAGCAGCTTAGTCTCCGTCATCGCTGTCTGCCAGCCAGGCCTCCAGAGAGGCCCCGTCTCCTTCCGCCAGCCAGGCCTCCAGAGCGGCCACCTCCTTGGCCACTGGAGGGACTCCGTCCGCCAGCCAAGCTGCCTCCTCGGCCACTGAAGGGACTCCGTCACTGGCATCCTGGCTGGTCCCCTGAATAGCTTCGCTGCTGGCTTCCTCCTCTGCATCCTAGGGAGATCCGTCTCCTCAGTCGTTGGCAGCCCCTGGCCCAGTCCCCAGAGTTGCTCCGTCTCCGCCGCTGGCCTCCCGCCCGGCTCCCAGAACTGCTTTTCTTTGTTGTGTGGACTTTCCCACTCCCTGTTTTTGTTCCGGTTTTGGCCTTGATTACCCTTGATTAGTTTCAGCTGTGTCTTGTTTTCCCCACTTGTTTCCCATCTCCCTGATTAGCTTTTGTGTATTTAAACACCCAGTCTGCTTGTGTTCCTTGTTGCGTCGTACTGTTTGCTCTCTGTTGCTCCCCTGTTTGGCTCTTTGGATTTTGTGTTGCTGTTGCTTGTTGGATTCCCTGCCTCGCCTTAATAAAGATTTATCTTTTGTTCTTACTCTGAGCTACGAGTCAGTATTTGGGTCCATATCCTGCACATCTTCATGACAGTGTGAGCATTATTTGAAATTTGTGGGTGAAAAGGACTAGGGCACATCATAGTGAAATACAAATGGTGCTCGTGTGTGATGGCTACGAAGGGCTCTACGTCAAATTTGAATAAGCACCTGCAAGCAAAGCACAGCTCCAAAACCCTGCTGGGGAGGCAGATTACAGAGAAAAATTATGCCAGTGCGGCAGTATCAAAACACCAACGGCTAGCTTTTAGTTTGGCTACAGCTGTCACTCAGATGGAAATTTACAAGCCTTTTTGCTGATGGAGGAAATGCTACCAATATCAACTTGACATGCAATCAAATAGATTTAACTGATTCAGAGGTAGACGTACAGTAGGCTGTACACCCTCTGGACAATAATTGTAACCACCATGTGCAAAAGCTCTAACAAGTTAATGGTACATACTGAGAAAAGTAACATAAAAAGCAACCCTTTATTTGCAGTACTCTATTCTTTTAAAAGTAAGAGTCCCCAACACTGCCAGACTGTTTGGCTCAATTATTAGGCTCAAATCTGTAGATGGGCATTATCCATACTGCTATCATAGAGGTCATTTAGCAGTTAGTAATGCTATGATGTTAAGGTATTAGTGGAGAAGCTTTCTCTCACAATGATGCAAGGTAGGCACTGTAAGCCTAACCCTGCAGCTCATTCCAAGTCAACCTTGCTGGCCAGAGTAAATTAGTTTTCTCCCCACCATGACCTTGTAACCACACTAACTCCTGCCATGACCACAGTGTGTTTTAATAGGCCCGCCTTGTATACCTTCCTAGTGGCAATTTTGTTTCCATCCCCGCTGGCTGATTTCATATTCTGAGGACGTTGCACGACTTATGGCCATGTGAGAATGAGATTTCTCACATGGGATCTGGGGGATATTTCTCTGGTGCGGTATACACTGGGCTTGGAGAAGTAGGAATGACAGCAACATTACATGGTTGAAATGAAGCCTCCATAATGTTATCCATATTATTCACATTGCCTCTCATTGGTTTCTGTGTTTGAATGCAGGGTGGCAGAGGGGATATTTGTAGCAATTCTCAGTTATAAATCATGGACAACATGGGGTAAACAGAAATTTTATAAAGTGATAGTGTATCTGTGGATGTGTAGCAAGCAGGGCTGGTTACAGGGATCACATCTGTTCATTTTATACTACAGCCACTGAAAGCCCAATGAATTCATGCTGTACATCCTTATCTGTGCTGAAAATGAGCAGCACGGCGAGGATGGGGCTGATACTGACCAACTAGGAAGAAGTACATCAGCTACAAAGGTTTTACTTCCATCTCCTATTTTAAGGCAAAAACTAATGGCAGCTTAAAGGGCAAACAGCAACTCCAGATTTGGAGCAAAAGAACCTGATACAAACCTGAGGGGGGTGTTCTTCAATAACGGTACAGGTGAAAATGTAAGATAATACTTACAATACATACAATTCTTGCTCTGGATGCTTTATTACCATTCAGCCCAGTACACCTAACTCTTCCATCAAAGAACCACTTTCCCTCAAAGCTGACACTTTAAACAGCCAGGGCTAATAGAGTGTAATAATTGGTTGTTAAAACAGCTCAGTTTTTCTCTCTGTTCAGGCACATCTAGACTTTCCATGCCAGGGGAAATGAGGAAATAATTAAATAAGAATTTCTAAAAAGGCTCGACTTTACACTTACTGTAGTACGACTGTGTGCCCTCAGTCATTCGGTTAACCCTTTTAACTGCTTACTTCATAAAGAACTGGCGGTACTGCTTAAGTAGTACACCTGGTATTCATGAGTTGTTTTTTTTTTTTTTTCCATTATACTTTAACATTTACTCCAACATGTGTGAAAGCTAGACTCTCCCAGCCAGGTTTCAGCCATTTTCATCTTCACCATCCTCCTTCAACACAATCATATTGTCAGCTCTACTACAGCTGATTCTGCAAAATTGAGAAATGAGAGAAGATGTGAGGGTGGTTCTACCTTGTGTGTGTGTCTCCTTGCCTAGTTGTAATCTACATTCTAAATATACAGCAGTGGATGTTAGAAAACTCAGACCTTTCTAGTGGATATAATTGACCTTACTGCTTTGCCATTTAAAGACTGCTGTCCATACTGATAACTGATAATTTATTAGATGGTCAATGACTCATTGATACAACTGAATATCCTGCATACATGTATATCTACATTTCATATCCTGCTCTAGTTTAAGTCATGCAGCATTTACCTATAATTAAAGTACTGTGGATTCAAGACAGTTGTCCGCAAGCATCAAGCTAACAACAAGAAACGGAAAAATATCAGTAAACTCTTTTACTGACACTGTAAGGTGTATGTAACCGTTCTCCTTCAATTTTACTTTATCCTGTAGAACTGCTAATTTAATCCATTCATTTGAACTCACACTGTTCTCAGAATCCCTCAGTTTTCTCATCTCGTCACACACCCTCCTACTTTCCGCCCTGGTGGCGGATGGAGAAGCGGTTGGGAGTACTGCCTCGGTAATTGGAGAAGCCTTCTGAAACATGCAGATGAAGCCGGGTGAGAAGAAGAGGAGCGAAATGGAAAAGGAAAATGGACCAGATTCCTAATTATCCACCCATTTCCTCCTATTCCCTTTTTCTTGCTCTGACAGGGTTACAGTCATATGGCAGAAGCTCCGCTTCTGCTTCTCATGCTGGCCTCTGCAATAATTAGGCACAGTGTACATGGGTGAACAGGGATTGATGCGCACATAAGGGCCTGACTGAGAAGGGGGGTTCAGGGGAGAGATGGAGTTTTGATGAGATGGTTAAGAGCACTGTCAGTACTCACACTTAGATACGTTATAAAGAATCACCAGGTCAGCTGCAATTAAAAACTGTATACTAATCATACAGACAAAACACTTTGTACTTAGCACTTAGACTGAGATATCATATGCATTGTTGCATTAAGATATCTCAAAGTAATCAATGTCCAGTGCAGCTTGGTGCGTTTTCAAAATGGAGGGAATAGACAGTAGCCCAAGAGCATATAAACATCTGAAGTAAGAGAACTAGTTTCAGTTAGGTCATATTAATTTCCTTTCAGTTGGTGATAGGAAGATGAGGCTGTGTGCTTTTTAATATATCTATGACAGTGTTCCCTGTAGGACAAAGCAGAAGCAAACACATGAGGACATACAGTCAACTGTATCATTCAATGGTTTGCACAGGAATTGATAATATTTGCATAGACATAGTCACAAACAAGATGACTTTGTCTTTGCAATGTGCTTTGCTCTTTTTGCGCTTGTCTCCATGAATGTTGAAAACAGGATTTATTTTGTTCTGTTACAGAAAAGAAGAAAACTAAATAACAAACATTCTGGTCATTATTTGACCAAAGTTTGAAATAATAGGGCCATTGTATGTAAAAGGAATCTCTACCAGCCAAAAGTTCAGGCTTCAGATTGCTCTAAATCTGAAGTTTCCAATCTTGGATGCTTGGTAAGCAAGAGGTCGCTAGTTCAATTCCAGCTGGAGACACCAATCCCCTTGTGTCAGGAAGGACGTCCGGTGTAAAACTCTGCCAAATCAATCATGTGGAGCTACCCACTGTGGCGACCCCTTGTGACAAGGGAGCAGCCGAAAGCAGCTTTTTTATTTGTATGATGTCAGCGAGAGCAGCTATCCTCAATATGGTTATCTCAGGCACACGGCTC
This sequence comes from Paratilapia polleni, assembly GCA_015106735.1. Taxonomy (NCBI): domain Eukaryota; kingdom Metazoa; phylum Chordata; class Actinopteri; order Cichliformes; family Cichlidae; genus Paratilapia; species Paratilapia polleni. The sequence goes on from VUQI01012945.1 coordinate 27,547, forward strand.
TGGCTATGAACACAGCGGCCCCACCCAACTGCTGTTCAAACCTGCTTGCAAGCGACAGCTTATCGGAAGAAAGTTGGCTTAAAGGGAAAGTGGCCTTAAATAGAAAAAATTGGCTTGTTTCCAAAAGCGGCTGAACTGAGAGTCTGCACCAAGGTCCATTATAAGATCACAATCAGGATTATTTTTAACTGAGAATCATGCAAAGAAGTAGCAAGTAGTACACATCCATGAGAAGAAGTACTGCAGCAGGTTAATGCTAAACACACCTCAAGGTTTGCAAGAACTACTGTCACTGGCTTTCCTCCACTCTCACCTGACCTAAACCCCATGGAATATTTATGGACACATTAAAGACTCAGAGAGCCAAGTACTCCTAACATCTTAAGTAGCTGGGATATTGTCAGATCATGCTAGAATAACATGGGTTATTAGGCTTTGCGCAAGCTTGTTGTCCATTCCAGCTCGAGTGCTGCTGTCATTCCAGCAAAAGGAGGCAAACAAATACTAAAACAACCTGAAGTTAAAGCATATTTTTTACTTGCTGAATAGATATCATCATTTGAATCATTAATGAATTTGTAATGAAAAACTTTATTTTTTTTTAAATCAAGTTTCTTCACTTGTGGGCTTGGACTTTTGAGTTCCACTATATGCTTCAACAACACTCATGTTTCAACATAATATTGCTTTTCTTGCAAACTGAAAGCAATTCTAATAACATTGCTGATTCCCATCCTATTTTTATCTTTATGCTACAGATGTTTGACAGCCATTTTCTAGTTAATTTTTGTCCATGCAATTTCATATTTAACAAACATACACACATCTTTGAAAAAGCTAATTCCCACTGAAAGCTCTGACGAGCATTCTTCTCATGGTTAAGCCACCTACCGCAGCTAAAGGAGGCTCAGCACTGCCACTCTTGCAGTGCACCGGACTGCTCTTATCACCCCACCACGAGGCCGTAGAGGGGTAATAGGATTGTGACACACAGGGAAAGTGCCATGCTTGCCATGCAGGGAAGAGCTGAGGCAGAAGTGTGAACGCCTTTGCGGCTGTCCAGCATCATGAAAGCAGAGAGGGGCAGGAGGGAAAGATGCGTTCTCCTCGCTCCATAAATAACTGTGCTAAATTGCAGGCTTTGGAGGGTCAGTGGGACACTGGTCTGCCAGTGTATATCTGAAGGCCTGGATATAACCTGTAATCCTGCAGCCCAGGAAACGAACAGCACAGCAGTTACAGCAAAATGTATTTTCTGTAAAATGGAAGCCTGGGCATTTATGAGCTTGGGGAAAGAGAGACAGAGAGAGGAAGAAGAGCAAGACAGAGCTGAGGCAGGGTGAGGGGGGGTTTGTAGTGTCTGAGTGGTAGAGTCCTTCCTTGGCTGGCTGGATCCCAGCAGCAGCACAGCATTCACTTTGTACTGGGAGGAAGAAGATGAAAGCAGCGTTGGGTCAAATAGGGATGGAAGGGGAGAAAGAGGAAAGGGAGGGGTTTTTTTGACACTCAGATCCCTTTGGTTTCAGATTCTGGCTGGGTGTGACTCTAACCATTCAGCAAGAACGCTTGTAGTTAAGCAAGCATTCAGAGATTAAATACTGACTTCAAAAGGTTCACTGATTCTCTGTGATGACTTGAAATCAGAATTACGGGGCAACAAAGTGAAATTACATGTTCTTTTCACCCTGTTACAGCGCAGAGGGTAAGCCAATTCCACCTGTCTGTGGTCAAAGGAGTGGGTGTGTACCTCAGTTAATGAGTGCTCCAATGCCCATGGGAAGGGCAGTGAAAAGCACAGTAGGTAGTGACAGTCCAAGATGGCCACAGTGATTGTTTTTTGTATTTGAAAATATAAATGCCTGAGGCAGTGAGAGGTGAATGGAGGGCTACAGTAAAGATATAAGGCTATGACTGAGAGGCAGACATGGTGCGACACATAGGTATAAACTAGACATCAAATTTGTGAGATAGGAGACCTTCACTACAGGACTGACTACACAGAGTTACAATCGCTTTGGCGTACCAGATAAGCATGACCAGACTGTTAATTGTTAAAGTTAAGGAATTTATTATTGTGAGTGTGGGTGACCAGATTTACAGAGCTGCAGAGACAGCTGGGATCCACAGTGCTGAAAGGAATCTGAACATTCACCTTCTGGGGTCTGGGGTTTCTTCTGAACTTTGTCTCCAAATAAAAATATTTTTGTGAATCAATATTCACATCACTATAGATGTGTTTAGTACCTTTAGCTTGTCGTGACTAAATCTAAAAAACCACATCGGCGTGTTCAGTTCTGCAGTTATCTGTGGTTCATTCCTACATATAAAGGCACACAGACTGAGCTCACTGGAGGCATATGTGCACTACAGACTGTCTGATCTGAACTGCATAAAAATGCACTGATTAGTGTTGAAGTGGCATAATTTTGGCTACACAAAGAAGTGCATTTTCATTATGTTGCTTAATATCCTCTCACCTGCATTTTGTATTACACAATAAGCAATTGCATCGCTTGTCCTATTTAGTTTAATTGATAGTGCTGTTTACTTCTACACACTCCCATCTGGGAGTGTGCTTTGGTTGATGGTAAGTAACTAGCTGTTGGTAGAAAAAAACCCAACCAAAATCAATAAGTGGATATTTCTGTCTTCGTGGATAACAGTCTTATTTGTTTAGCTGGACTGCATAAAACACATCTCCTTCACAGGCTGACTGAATAAACAGCATTTGGAAATGAATAGAAGGAGAAGGTTAAAGAATTTATTATTGTGAGTGTGGGTGACCAGGTTTACAGAGCCGCAGAGACAGCTGGAAGCCACAGTGCTCAAAGGAATCTGTACGTTGACCTTCTGGTTTGGGGCTTCTTCAGAACTTTGTCTCCAGATGAAAATATATCCATGACTTAATTGTCACATCATGATGGATGTGTTTAGTACCTTTATTTCGTTGTCTGTCTAAAAGTAGGCCTGCTTAGACATCACCCAGCCTTGCAGGTATTTTTCCTTCATTCTTACATATAAAAACAGATTGAGCTCACTGGAGACATATGGGATGCTACAGATTGTCTGATCTGAATGTCAGTTGTAGTTTTAACACTAAAATCTGTATTTGTGGAAGAGGCATGGTAAAGAAGAATGCAGAGAGAGCCATATTTTGTTATGTTTGGTTGTATCATAATTACCCTAGCGGGGGAAAAAAAAAATTTTGTTAGCTGTTTTCTACGAATCTCTGTTTAATGAAGCAAATATGCTGAAGAACCTCTCGTAATACATTTCTTCAATCAAAATTATAGCTTAATGATGCTGAAGTAAAAGACAGCTGATGCTACCGTTCATTTAGTTTGTGTTCAAAGTGATATTTTTGTCCAGTACAGCTAGCTAATACAGGTAGCCAACAATTGTAAACCCAGTGAGGTGTGCATTTTGATACCTCTGCTGAATCAAAATCAGTTTCATTTTCATAGCTTTGAGAAACATGTATACCTGGATTTCCCTGGATTGCCCCATAGAAATGTACAGTAAAGTAATGTACAGTACATTTGCTAAATTAGCCAGTTAGATTTCTTTAAAGTCATTTTTCTTGTAAATTCTTTTTTATTTTGCATCATTCTGTTGCACTAAGCTATAACGATGCTCATTACCACCCAGTGAGGCTGGAGGGCAGAAAAATGCACATACCTGATTACTCTAACAGCACCTAATGGGCAAAAATGAGTGAATATCACACTTGATTTGCCAAATATACGTCTTGTTAACCAGCCACCTTTGTACAAGCACACAGCTACCTGCAGTCCTCCAGTCTTTTGAAAGAGCTGTTTTTCCTATTAGTCATGTTTGTACGTGTCATTCTTTGTCAAGATTTGCAGGCATACCAAGAATATGTTGTTTTGAAAGATGTATTGTTGTCACATGGAAGTATTTTTTCAAATGTATTTATTCATTTTATACACAAGCAGTTCAAGGTGATTTACATGATAACAAGGACAATAAATAAACATGTTTGAACACGTAATTTATATATGTAGCCTGTATACTAAAAACATTTAGCTTAAAAAGCTCGCCTTAGTTTAAAAAATATTTACACAATTACACTGATTTTGTTCAAATCTATTTCTTTTCCCATTAAATCCATGTCCTTCTCCGAAAGTTGAAATTTCCTTTGCAAATACATACTACATCACATCAACATAATGGAATTTCATTTTTGAAAAGGCACCACCACCTTGATATCACATCCAAAGTGTGCACCCAGCAGTAATCAATCTTAAAATGCACATGCATGAAATTATTGATTTATTCATAGCAAAATAAGACGGTCAGCCAATAACACGTGTGTCACCGAGGACGCGGCTTGTGTTTCCCCTGCATTTGGCGCGTTCTCATTTATTCCTTGTCAGGCCTGATGATGATAAAGTGACGAGCGGTAAAAGATGCTTGTCAGGAGAAGACACGTTCTTTCTTTTTGGTACCTTTCGGCGGCTATCAGGGTTTCTGATCTGGCCGAGAGCACTGCTTGTCACGCTGAAAGGTTCAATAGCCCTCAAACTGCAACAAAACCTGTTTTTGTTCTGTGACTGACACTGACTCACCACACATTTAGTTGCTTTTGAGTGTTTCATTGTCTTCATGGGAAATAGGACTTGAGGATTTTTGATGGGAAAAAAAATACAGTTAAAGTGAAAATTGGAAATGTATTATATATGGGATAATCTGAAAGACAGTAATCAATGTGACAGTGGTAAAAAAAAAATAAAAAAAAACCTTATCATAACAGGAGGCCAGTGTGTCTTGGTGACACTTCAGATGCCGTCTTAGAGCTTTGGCTGTTATCTGCTAACACACATGTATCTGGATGACAGGACCTCAATGCAGTGCTTGAGAGCAGAAAACCAGGCTTTTACATATCACATAAAAACTGTACCGCTAGCGGTGGAATTTATTGATTCATACAAAAGCAAAATGTGTCAGCTATGCAGTATATTTTTTTAAATATTCAAATGATAAATAAGCTGTCAAGTATCATGCCATCAGTACCATCATACTCTGCATTTCAAAACTCAAATTTACCATCATCGTTTGTATGAAATTTCCATTTGTAAATTCTCTATTTCTATTCTGCACACCTCGCAACTGTTGATGGTCACTTGACAACTTGAGATATCTTTTTATTATCAAAGGATTCAGCTTTGAAATGTTTTCTCTCTTCTAAAAATATGTAAGGATATTTGCTATTTTTCATTTGTGTCTTCTAACTTGTCACATGAAAGACCAGTATCTCTTCCTCTCCTGAATATTCTACTGTCTATCTGAATGATCTACTAGTCTGATCTATGGGCTAACAGCATCTCTTTGATATCCTTTGTACAATGTGATATTTTAACTTTATAGAGAGGGTTCTCTCGATATACTGTAGTTTATATTAATTCTCCTTCTCCCCTTCTGGTTTTCTTTGTAGGTCTGCCACTCTCTCCTTCTTTCGTGTGAAGAAGTAGACATACTGTACTTTGTCACTGGGTGAGCTTCTGCTTCAAAACACACAATCCTGTTAGAAATTGGCACAGCCTCACCCATTTGATGCCAGTCAAAATATTGCAGTCTGTCCACTGATATAATAAACAATGGACATTATGCCGTCCATAATGAGATTTGTTTATATGTTTGCCTGGTATGAGTTGGAACATTGCCACATGGATTAAGCACCTGAATCTGTTTACCTTGTTTTACAGGTTTAAATGTGTGTATGCTCACGGTTGTTGCTGTTTGAACCTCAGCAGCAAGACGTGGATGCTATCGTGTCAAAGTGATAGGCTTTACTAATATGAGCCAAATGTCTGATCAGGATTCAGCAGGTGTTCTGCGTAGAGGAGACTGACGTTTGCTTGGGACCATCCATCAGAGCTAAATGGCAGATGGTCTTCTCTGTGGCCAGGGAGGAAGTGCACTAACACAATTGCTGCAGAAACACAGGGAGCACTCTACCTGCTGATAATCCACTTACGCACAGACAAAGCCGCTTTAATCTGCCCGCTCCTTCCCTGCACACACACACACACACACACACACACACACACACACCCCTCCACACGACAAGGCCAGGCTCCATGCTGGTGGAGAATCAGCATTGATCCACTACACGTATGTACACAGGCCTGACAGACCACGTTATAATAAATCCCTAATCACTGTTGTATGTGACAGAAGGATCACAGACAATTAAAACAAAGACTTAGACATAATCAGAAAATTGTAACTTTTCTTTTAGTTGCTGTTTACTTAATTAATGTTAAATACTATCTGGTTAAAGTGATGGAAATACAGTTAAAGGTGACAGATTATATCAGTACTGACTTATGACGTATGATACATGCTGTGACCTGCTAAACACAGAATGAATTGACCACTTGCTGTATACAAGCACTAGACCCTAGTTCTACTTATTACAAAGGCTGTGTAATGAAGTAGGAAGCCAGTGTTACAAGGCACTTGAACAATGTTTGTGTTAATGTGACAAATACATTCATATTGTGTCCTCAGACACTATCCATTAACAGGATTATTGAGAAAAATTTAAATAATCTCAGTTCAATAGAGCCACATTCAAAAGCTTGTACATGTTGGAACATATAATGACTTTTATGTGCCGTCTGAACTGCGCATGTAATATTGTTTGGTTTTTTATTTGATCATTTAACATTGTTTTATTATTATTTATATCAACAATCGGATTTAGCCAGATTATTATCAATGCTTTCCTCTCTGTGGTCAAGCTCCTCTTCTGCCCTTCTGCCTCCCACATCATCCTGTTCATCCAATCACTGTATGCATTCAGACCTTCTATTTTGTCTCACCTCATTCAAAAAAACTGTACTTTTCCACACTGTCCCTCACGCTCATGTCACAGGGAACTAACGTCAACCCAACTGTGCTTACCACACAAAGGTTTTACGTAAAAGATGGAATAATCTGAAAAGTAAAGCCAATGCGGTAAACACTTTCCTGATGCATTTGCAGTTTCAGTCACCAGTTCCAAGTCTTGATTAATACTACATGATGTACCTTTTGTAAAATACAGTCCTATTTAAAGTAAAACAGAGCATAAAACTGAGTATATTCTAGGGTGTGGCTACAATGTGATGGACAAGTTGCTACCATATGCCCATGTGGTGACCTTGTCAAACAAAAAAGGGGCGATTGAGTGTTATTTAAGTGTAAGTGAAAGTGTCCAATTCCATACAGTGTGATGAGAAAGTGAAATTGACAAACTTGTGTTTGATCTTTCTGTTTAAATTGTTCTTTAAATTATGAAAATGACAACTAAATGTGAATTTAGGTTATTTATTTGTTTGAGCATATAGGCACTGTTTCAAAGAAGATCAAATATTTGCTTGTTCAGCAGCTTCAATAAGATTTACTCATTTTTTCATTTGGCTGTAGCTTAACAGCCAATTTTAAATCACCGTTCAAATGTTTAGCAAAAAGCTAAACTAACCTTATTTTGTGTTATTTTTTTCTGATTTTGTGCAGTTTAATGAGCACAGATTACCAGTTCACATCTGAGTCGAGTCCATGCTCATTAGAAAAGCCAGATTTGGAGCTGGACCCATCAGGTGCATCAGGCCAGGACCTGGAAGTCCCACAGGGAGTCATTATGTAAGAAGATGAGGATTGATTGAGATATTTTCCAGGTTTTTCCCGCTGATTGGGCTTCATTAAACAACACAGACTTATTGAGGCTGAAGATGGTAATGTTATGTTCATCAGAGAGGGCTGCTGTGCTGAACTACTGCCCAGATCAAAACTGATTTATAGCAGGTTTATCTTGCTGCATGCTAGTGTACTGAGCTGTTTTGCGTATGAACTCGTCTGTTTAACAGTTAGAATAACAAGTTGTCCTCTTTTCTTAAGGTGGGAGCACTGGAGCTCTACAGGGAGGAGAAGTCAGAGCAGAATAAGTAGGAGAGAAGGAATGAACAATTAGTGTAGAGTGGTGGAACAGTTCCACGACAAGCAGAGGCGAAGGGGGAGGGAGCCCTGAAAGAGGCCAGGTGCAATATCACATCCTTCCTGTCAGAGGGCTTAAAAGGAGAGCAGAGGAAGAGCTTTTAGCTCCAATGGACGCATGTGGAATGCTGACCATAGGCTGGAAGAATCGACTATTCAGTGTGCGTCTCATCCATGTGCCCTGTTGGGTCGGGGAGGTATCTACCAAGTAAAAACTGTTGCCAGCATCTTCTGAGGTGCTTGGAATACTGACAAGGAAAATCAGGTCTGGAGGATGAGTGCTGACCTTGATCACTGCAACTGTGATATTCATGCGTGCTAGTTAAAAGACACACCATACATTGCTTATGTTTTTAAATGCATAATATTCAGAGAATGTTTACATAGGGAGCTTTTTTTTTTTTTACCTTTAGGTGTAAAAGGGGCAAAAAACAGTAAACAATATGCCTATTTTGCAGGAATGAATTGCCATTATTTATGTGAGAAATATTTATTCTATTATTTGTTTCTGTATATTCTGCTTTAATTTCATCTTGCTATGCTTAAACATAAAAGTCACTTCCCTTCATAGTGTATTCAATTGATAGGATTTGTTGTCATGCCTTCTGAGGAATTTTAAGCACTGCTTTGTTCTCAGTTCAACTCAGTATCTTCACACCGCATTTGTATCTCTGAGGGAACTTTATTGTCCTATTTTACAGATTATATAAAGTTCTAATTCAATTTATTTAAGCAAATAACATTTTTTAAAAGAAGTTATGGATGAGATTCATCCAGTCTTGTTTCTTTCATTTAAAACATTGCAAAAATCAAACCCTTTCTGTCATCCAATCATTTGGAACTTTTAGTACACACTTTAATTTTCTCCCACCTTGATTATTGTACCTCACATTTCATGTGCATCTCTCAGTCCTCCCTAGCCCATCTTCAGTGCGTCCAGAACGCAGTGGCTAGGCTACTAATAAAATCTAGCCAGCACTCGCATATCACATTTATTCTTGCTGCCCTTCACGGGCTTCCAGTGAAATTCAGAATTTTATTAATAACATACAAAGTCCTACATGGACAGGCCCCTGCATATATAGCAATTCAATTCAATTCAGTTTTATTTATATAGTGCCAAATCACAACAACAGTCACCTCAAGGCGCTTTATATTGTGGGGTAAAGACCATACACTATTATGAGAGAAAACCCCAACAGTCAGACGTCCCCCTATGAGCAAGCACTTAGCGACAGTGAGAAGGAAAAACTCCCTTTTAACAGGAAGAAACCTCCGGCAGAACCAGGCTCAGGGAGGGGCAGCCATCTGCCGTGAGTGGTTGGGGGTGAGGAGAAACAGAAGAGAGTAGAGGGAGACAGGACAAAAGACACACTATGGGAGAGAGGCAGAGTTTAATAATAATAAGTAATGATTAAATGCAATAGTTGTGTATAAACACATTGGGTGAAGAGAGGTGAGTGAAGAAGAAATGCTCAGCGCATCATGGGAAGCCCCCAGCAGCCTAGGCCTATTGCAGCTTAACTAAGGGATGGTTCAGGGTCACCTGATCCAGCCCTAACTATAAGCTCTATCAAAAAGGAAAGTTTTAAGCCTAATCTTAAAAGTAGAGAGGGTGTCTGTCTCCTGAATCCAAACTGGGAGCTGGTTCCATAGGAGAGGGGCCTGAAAGCTGAAGGCTCTGCCTCCCATTCTACTTTTAAATACCCTAGGAACCACAAGTAAGCCTGCAGTCTGAGAGCGAAGTGCTCTATTGGGATAATATGGTACTATGAGGTCCTTAAGATATGATGGGGCCTGATTATTCAAGACTTTTTATGTGAGGAGAAGGATTTTAAATTTGATTCTGGACTTAGCAGGGAACCAATGAAGAGAAGCTTCATTCTGGGGAGAAATATGGTCTAGCAGAGCTACTGAGACCTTATAACAACAGTCAGCCTCTCAATTCATCTGATCAGGGTCTCTTAACTGTTCCATGCTCTTATTTTAAAACCAGAGGTAATCATGCTTTTGAGGTTGTAGTGCTTAAACTTTGGAACAGTCTTCCTCAGCCTGTCAGGTCGGCTGAATCAGTGGTTTGTTTTCAACAACTGCTGAGGGTTAGCTTTCTCTTAATCTCTCTCCCATTATTTCTGGCTATAGTTTATATCTGAGGTGTGTATGGAAGTGTGTATGTTGGAAAGAATATAAGACCATTTGTTTGACTGTGTGTCTGTGTGCTGGAACATGTATTCTTATTTTTAATGTGTGGTTTTCTTCAAAATGTGAAACACTTTGTAACTGTGTTTTTAAAAAATGCTATACAAATAAAGTTATCATTATCATCATTATTATTATTATTATTATTATTATTATTATTATTATAAATTCCAAATAATTATTGTGTGACAAAATGTATTTAGTTAAATATATTTTTAGATGCTATGTTTCTGACACACAGATTAAAAAGTAAATAGAGAAGAAGAAGATAAAAAGAAGACAAAAGAAGATAAAAATAACCAGCTTTACATAAAATTGTATTTCACTGGTAGAAATTACATTTTTCTCCTGTCCACTCTGTAATGGACACCAGTCCATCTAAAGGCTAACATTTAATGTTTTGGGGTTTTTTTTCTTTTTATTTCCAATTGCCTGTCTGTTTGATTGGCCTTAAGTGCTACCTAATCACCATTTAGTGATGATTGCTATTAAATCTTGTCAAACTAGTTAATTGGTTCTTTTAGTAGATCATTTTTGGAAAGAGCTTCCTGTTTCTCCCAAGGGCAGCAGGTGTTGAAAGAACAACAGTGCAGCCTCTTGATGCCAGGAGAACTACTTCAAATTATACTCATTAGGGCCATTCAAATATAAGGACACTTACATAATCATGTGCTATTAAAGAATTCAAACAAGTTTGGGAATGGTTTAAAAATCAAGTCAAATTAACAGCCTCTGTAGAGTTTTAATTGTACTCTCAATCTGGGAAATGATTTTAAAATTGTATCTTGAAAGGACGATGTGCTTCAAAATGTTTGTGGTAGCTTTTGTTTCTTTTCAGAGGGACATCACAAGATGTCTTTCCTTGGTCAAAGTCCCTGCTGGGAATTGCTGGTGTTTGTTCATCATTGATTAGGAGGTCTGTTAACAGCATGCACTAACATCTCAATTCTCTGCTGATGAAAGTGCCAGGTTCAATAACCACCCTCTGCTCTCATGGCTGGAGTGTCTCTTTGCATGTCACAAGTCTGCAAAGCTCTTTCTTTTTATCTTCATTGACATTTTCTTCTAAAAGTCAATATCAGCTACTTTTTCAGAGTAGGTCCACAGGATAAAAAAGGAAGGGAACAATATTCTTTAAAAGTTTTTGCGTTTGAGGCAAAAAAAAAAAAGGTTTAAGGGCTTAGACTGGAAAACAATATTTAATTTTTATTTCATGAAGTTAGCAGAAATAACCACAACAAACCAAAGGATTAGTGAGAAAGTACACCTACTCACACAAACAGTGAGGAAATTCTATTGATCAGTTTGCCGGCCTTTACCAGTCCATAAACGGGGACTGAGAAGGTAGAGGAGATTTTGTAAAGACACTGCAGGTTGCTTCAATCTAACCCCAAAGTATGTCATTAGTCCACTGTCTTAGACAACAAATGTACTGTTTGTGTAGCCTCTGGGTGCCCCTGTTTTGTCCTTGCAGGACTTTTTGCCTGTGCTGTTTGTGCTGTACAGCACACTGAAAACTGTTAGCTGAATTAAGAAGGGGGGCTATAATAGGATAAGCAAGCCATATGAAGTAACAACACTGATCTTAGCCAGGACAAAATCGCAATTTTCCTTTTTCTTTTTTCTTTAGGTGGGGGAAGGGCATAGTTTGAACTTAATGGATAAAATATAGGAATGTATCAGAATGTGAAAGTCTGATACAAATGCCAATAGCCAGTGCTGTTAGTGATGTTTTGGAATGGGAATTTTGTGTGTGTGATTTCACTGGTAGTTTGTTTTGTTCCTTATTAAAGAAAATATTTTTTTCTTAAGTCTTTCATCCTATTCATCATTGATCATCAGCCCTCCTTCCTCATACTTTTATCTTCCCACCACTGTAGTACAGGTTGAACTTAGTTTCATCTGTTCAAAGAATGGCGGTCTCTCTTTTTGTTTTTAGATGTTTTTTGGCAAAATGTAATCCAGCCTTTCTGTTCTGCAGACTAAATGGTTTGCACCTTTGCACCTTTTTGCTCTTGTTAAGTTTTCACTGTATGGTAAACTTTGATAATGATAAGTCTACCTCCTCCTTCACCCAGCTGGATGTCCTGAAGAGGTATTTCCTCTACAATGGAAAGGATCCTGTGATCATCCACCATTGTTGTCATTCATGGGTGTTCAGGGGTTTAATTTATAAATGTATCTTATGCACAAAATGAGGCTTGAAAGAGGCGTATGCCACTTTATTATGCAAACGCTGGCATTTATAGAAAACAAACTTGACAGGAGAATGTAAGCATCTTGTTTTAAACATACAAATAATGATGGTCACTGCTAGAGGACAATGCAATTTGAAAAACCATTCATCAGCAGCCTCAATTATAAGCCTAAACATGAAGTGCAACCGTTTACAGTTGAATGTGGGAGTTTAGAGGGCAGGATATAAGGCTGATTGACATGTACACATTTCCAGGTGGACTGATATTTATAAAGGGAACACTGCGTGCAGGTGTGCACATCTTATACACTCTTTTCTAAATGAGACCGCAGGCATTTTTATGATGCTGAGTTTACCAATGCTTTCTTTTTTTCCCTATAATGCACCAAACTGCAGATTTAGCCACTTTTATTGTTCCTGCTATTTCTCTGATTGTTTTATGTTTGCAGGCTTTGGCCTTTTCTTTACCAAACTGCCAGACTTGGAATCTCCAGACCTTTTACAAGCTTCATTTATGAAGAAGGAACAAATGAAGAGCACACTGCTCCCAGAAATAGCTATTGAAGTGAGTGAATTGTGTGTGTATTACATTTGAGCCCCTGAAAATAGTGGACTGTGTATAAAAATGGCTGCATCTCCCTCAGCGATTAATACAATATTTTGGTTCAACCCTTTGAATTAATGTTGAAAGTCTGCCCTTTAAGCCCATATTCATCATATAAATTTAATGTTAGTATGTTTTGGGACAGAGTTAAAATAACAAAAATTGTGTCAGTGTCCAAGCATATTTGGACCTAACTCTATGCACAGTTTACCATTCACCGGCAAAGTAGCAGCATTTATGTATAATACTGTTTATCAGTGACACAAATGGTCCACTACTAAAGGTAAGTCTAACTGTATAAAAGTACTGTATAAAACTGTACTGTATTGTCCATAAATAAGCCAGTGTTTGTCTATACAATAGTTTTAAAGTGAATTTCAAATATGTGATGCAACTTAATATTTGGTACCTGATTTGATAAGAAGCAAAACATAAGAGCCACTTTTTCAACAGCGAGTGAGGTGTTTGTGGATATTCTTTAAGGCCCTCTAATGAATAAATGGCCAGGCAAATGCTGCCTGACTTAAGAACATGCCGCTACCCAGCTCTAGAGTTAAAAGCCTAAAGTGAGATTAATCACTGCTGCTGAGGGGGATGATGTTCTTTGTATCTGGTAATTTATGGTCTCTTTACCACTGAGACCCTGAACCAGCATCACGCCTCTCACATACTGTACCAGTGTGTGAGAGGCTGGCTCCTTAGGCACCTCTTTAGCAAATGTTCACAGCAACAAGAAGATGGGCTGTCCATAAACAAGTTATAACTAACTAACAGTTACTTTTATGATAGGAAAGCTTCTTGCAGCTGCTTTACAATATCCTACTCTTCTCTCACCCATTCAGGAATGTTCTAACACAGGCACTAGTTACTGTTGAAGTAAGATAGATGTATGATGCCGACATAGTATCACAGAAAAGAAGCGATGTATATGGAAATAGCTTAGCACGGGAAGAGACAGCTTGTAGTCTGGAGGCCTTGCCGAGGATCAAAGTGAACAGTGACTTCTCTTAGCCAGGTCTGATGTGGGAACAGGATAGTAAGCAGAGTTCTCCCTGCAGTCAGAACCTGACTCACGGTATAGTGAATATTTCATGGCAAGCGTCACAGAACTGGCAGTAGTGCTGGCCACAGGGCAGCTCTGATAGACAGAAGAGAGCATGTGTATAGTGGTGTGTTAGAGGGGTGGGGACATTAGTATTCATAGTATGGGTAGTATATAAACAGGCATGTGCATGCCATATGAAGTGTAATAAACTATATACCATAGGAAATGCAATCTCAGAAAAAATTATAGTTTCTTGTTTGGCTTCATAAGGAGGCTCATATGGCGTCCCCAAAAACCTATTAAAGATCTTCTCTTGAAAATTGTCCTCCTTATGAAGACAGAGCACTGGTTACTGTTATATCATTGTAAAAATATAAATATTTATCAAGTTAATTACATTCCTTGTCACCCACACATTTTCATAAGGGTGCAATATTAAGCCAAGCCTTTAATGCACTGTTGCCCCCTAACAGTTTTAGTTTTTCAAAAGCTCTGATGGGCTCTCTGGAGAGGCCAAATCATGTAGTCTTATTATAGAGGAGACAAATCAAGTGTACCAAAACCCTCCCCTTCAGCCCTACTTTCTCAAGGTTATTTTCAAAGATAGCTCATGTATTAGTACAGTATGTGGGTTGGGCTTTAAGTAAGACCTGCCACTAGAGATGCCGTGTAACCCTATGCAGGAGAAAAGAAGGGGTTTCAGAGGCCATGGAGACACATGGGTGTAACTAATTTAAACCCTTGGGATGGGCACTGCCTTTTGTCCCAGTAGAATAAAGTCAGGCCACTTTGGCTCTGGGTGTGTTGGGCTTCACACACAGCAAAGGCCCTGTCAACTCATGTTTCAGCATTACAGCACTCAAAGGTAATGAGATTTAGGCTTTCTGCATCATAAACTATGGACACCCTTGAGACAGTGGTGCCCTTGTTCTGCCTAGGAGCACAAAACAGACTTACATAATATCAGAATCACCATGTATTACACTGAAAAATGATTAGACTCCGCAGAGGCATGTTCCTTCTGTCAGTGATATTTCAGCTGTCACACAGTATATCTCTCAATAGCGCACTCACTAGCTCCACTTCCACTTGCAGGAGAGATACCACATTTTATGCAATACCAGCTCACTGAATTCAAACAGATGAATGTCTGCAAACATTCTTTCCACATTAATAAGCACACTATAATTTACCCAAAGAGCGTTTGTCAGCAATATTACTTAAATTTACCTGTAACAACTGTTACATTCTCTATTTTATTGCACTGTGAACATGAAAGCAAGTGGACTGGTGCAGCATTGCATTACTTTTTGGTGGGAAACCAGGCATCACTAACATTGATTTCTTATATTTTATACTGCAGTATAATGAGCTCCCCTCAGTCAAGACCTGTCACCATGCATTACTGTCTGACCAGAACTGATGAAAGCTATGCTGCCTTTCAGGTACTTTAAATGAAATAAAACTAGATAACTGCATGCAGGCAGACAGGAAAACTGTGCAAAGGAATCGCATATGGACATCTCATTTGATCTAATCCATCCGGATCCAATATTTAGTCGGATGTTCAGTTTCATTTATTCCATACATGCATATATAAGGAGCTCTTTTAGAGAGGAGAATAAAGAAGAGATAAAGAATAGTGGGTGATATGTATATATATGTTCTGTTTCGGACAATATATACTGTATATAGAACTGACTTGACATCAGCCCTCTTGCACCTTTATCTGAACATATGCTTTGCAGTAGCATCAAATGTTAAAACCTAAATTTATGAACTATTAAAACAATTTATCATTTAGATGCATAACTTATTTTTTTAAAGATTATCTTCTTTTTCTTTGGTGAGTGGACTAATAAATCAAAATCTTGAATAGTAAAATTCCATAGATTTTAAGAGCTAAAGGATCCAATAAATGCGGGAAAAAAAAGGTGCATGTATCTGCATATCATGAAAGCATGTGACACCAGCAAAAATCTGACTTATTAGGAGCATGACGTCCTCCTAAATGGTGGAGATTGTTCCAAAAGTGGAAGCAACAGGCACCTTGAGTAAATTTCTAATATAACTTTTACAAACAGAACAAAACCAAGCTGTACAATATCCAGAATACAGCAGGGCAGCCCTTCATATCGGCCTATCTTGCCTGAGGCTGAGATCAGGAACCACCCAGATAGCACGTCTTTCTCTCACCCTCTCTCTTTTTCTCTTCTTCTCCATGTTTGACTCCTCTCTACTGTTCAAACCAACTGAATTATACCAGAAACAGTGAAAGAATGCATGCTTGTGTGAAGCGTGCCTAATGGTAGATTTGTGGTTGATATGAGTGCATCTGGTACACTGCTACTAGCCCCCCACAACAGATGTGCTAGCCTCTTCATATGTATGTACTAAGCAGGAGTAAAGAATTGTCATCCAGGCAGGTAATTGGCTGATGTTTACACTGCCCTTGGCATACCCCTCCTCCTCTGCTTGACACATCTGTAGTGTTCATTAGAGCCGAGGAGCCCTGTGCTACATTGTGTTAACAAATCTGGCTTCTCAGTCTGTTCACTTTGCAAACCAAGTTTCCAGATCAGAGCTCAGTATTTAGATTCATGTTGGGACAAATCAAAAATTCAATTTAAACAGTCTGTAGTCCAATTTTAGAAGAGCAAATGTAATGTAAATGCATTAAGATTCAGTTTACGCGTTGCTGAACCCATTCATAAATAGCTACTGATGTTCCCTGGAGAGCTCATATTATTTTCTATAAATAAGTCATACTTTTTCAGTAGGTTAACATTATGGTTAAAATATACACCATATGGTTAAGAACTACCAGACAGTGCAGAGGCAAAAAATGTAAGAAGACATACAAAGCATATAAAAACTGTTCTTGGAAAAAAAAAAAAAAAAAGCAGGGGAAGGCTTACCCCAGGTGCTCAAACGCCAGATGGAGAAACAGCTGAATCAAATCCAAGGAAATAGACTCGTCATCAACTCCAGCCTCAAAATCTTCATTAAACCCTAACCAAAGAGAGATAGAAAAAATAAGGGAGAAGGGAAGACGTAAATGCTAACAACAGCTTGTGTAAGGACAAATTAAAATTCAAAATGGTTTCATGGCAGAGTGATTTAACTCTGAAATCCAAGGCTTAATAGATTAAATCACAGAACTATGTGCATGCCAACCTTTCTATTAATTAATGATTTCAGAATATAGTAGTTACACAACCACAGTCTATGCATGGCCAGTGACTGGAAGAGAAAGGGATGAGTGCTCTTTATCATCTTCATTATGTAAGCTGGGATGTTATTCAGCAAATGCATCCTTTATTGAATTGCTGTATGTATTTCATAAAATGAGGGGGTACAGGAGTCTGACTCATCATATCGCTACTTAACTCCATTTGAAAAACGAATAACAATTTCCTAAAAAGCCTTTAATACATAGAGCCATTTTATGTTTCAAATCAGATTCTCAGGCTGCTCACTGTGATAATTCTTAACACAAAAGTAATAACAGGGCTCATACAGAGTTACTTATGAATAAAAAGTAGGGCATGAGACAAAAAAATACATGAGAAGTAAAAGTTAACTGTACCTAAAATGTTGTTAGTTGTGGCTTCTCATAACAGCTATGAAGGTTTGGATAAAGAACACCATTTGGTTTATTCTTTAGCTGATCTTTTGGCAATATATTTGTTTATATATCTTAAATCACTGTGACAATACGAATAAGGAACCACCCAGTGGTTCAAAAACAGAATATTTGTTTAACAAATTGCCGCATTCTTTCTTTTCCGATGGCTACTTTGTCTCATTTGCTTGTGTAGATACGCATCTAATGGCCACCTGGAGCATCACAGAGGTTTCATTTGTTGCCCAAGCACACTGTGGCATGCGGAGGTGCTGAAAATCAAACACCCAACCTACAGATTACTGTAAAACCCGCTCTTCCACCTAAGCCAAAGCTCTATGTCAGCTGAGTGTTGGGATCCCTGGAAGTTTTGTATATGTGATCTATTACTGATGTATCCTCAATTCAATTACAACTGTAGTTTTTGTTTGTGAACTATTACATTGCATTTATTATTACACACTATTTTAAAGGTGCACTGTGTAGCTTTTATAATCAAAGTGTGGATATTAAGTCAGTGGACTAGAGGCATATAAAGACAATACTGGCTTGAATTTGCCTCATAAAGCACTTCCCCATATCTTTCAAGTCTTTTTGTGCCTTTCTCCATTTTAAGCCAAATTATAGGCATTTGGCCTCTGGGAAATCATTTCACTTGTGGTGGAAGGAACACAACAATGGACTGTAATAACACATGACCTTCAAGGTGTGAGGTGACAGCAAAACCCCTCTCCAAGATGGCCAGCCACAGCCAAATTAGCAGGTACTGTGTGTGTGTGTGTGTGTGTGTGTGTGTGTGTGTGTTTGGGAGAACAAGAGAGACAGAGAGACAGAGAGAGGAGCCTCTAGGCGTTACCTGAAAGAGCTATATGTGAGAACAAAAATGTCTGACACATTTGGATTGGAAATTAGGCATCATGTGTCCTGCCTCCTTCATGCTCTATCAAGGCAGCTCCCTCAATTAATTTCCAGAGGCAAGAGAGCACCTGAAGTGTCTATCTCCTGTGTGCTACATCTAAAAGGGAAACTTTGAGCAAAGTCCCCACCTAAATGCTTGTTTATATCAAAATACACCAAGATGTCACAATGCTTGCTACCCCAGTGTGTGATTTTATTTAAGATGCTGGCACTGTGGATCAGAGGGGCGTGATGTCTAACAAAAAGTATAGGTAGCAGACAGGCTTTTGTACTAAGTCCGCTGCTACCTTAAAGGCAAGGCACTACATCAAGTCCCACCTCCGATAAAGCGTCATACCTTTATAGAAAACTGAAAGGCAAAGTAATGGCACAATATTCACAAATTGAACAGGCTGTGTAAAAGTGGCCAGAAAGAAAAAAAGGTCATGAGGAAGAAAAACAAGTAAAGAGAATGCCAGTTTTTAAGGTACAGTGTGGAATTTTAATCTTTAACAACCATGGTTTTCCTCACATTATTTTAATATAATTCAGAACTACACACTGTGAACTTAAACTTGGAATGTATTCCCACTTTTAAACTATGTTTATGCTAGATTTTCATCTTATTTTTTTATTGGAGTATTGCTACTTTACTGCACATGAC
This sequence comes from Paratilapia polleni, assembly GCA_015106735.1. NCBI lineage: Eukaryota > Metazoa > Chordata > Actinopteri > Cichliformes > Cichlidae > Paratilapia > Paratilapia polleni. The sequence continues at coordinate 46,779 of VUQI01012945.1, forward strand.
TACCACTGTTAACAAGCTTTGCAGCTGGCGGAAATTAGAGTCTCATTGTCTGATGATCATGGCCTGCGTCCGCATGTTTGTAAACACACTGGTAGAAGACATGGTGCAAACAGTAATACACTGCTCTACTGCCTCAGCGGTGGCAAAATTCAAATTCAATGAGGTCAGATTAGCTTCTGGTGGGATAATGAAGGAGAAATATACATACACGTACATATTAAATACATACAAAAAAGAAAAAAGTAAGATTTCCATACACAGCACAAGCTGTCATTAAATGGTTTGATGAGGATGTAAATTACGCAGAGCTCTCTCCCAGCATCATCGCAATCAAGAAAATTTGTAGTATCTATGCCAGTGAGCACTGAAGCCGCTCTGCCAGCATGCAGCTTACTGGACTTTTGTGTGTTTTTCTCTAATTTGTTTTGTTGCAGCTGAGAGAACCCAGCATTTCCAAGAAGGTCCAAATGATTTCAGCCAATGTAAACCTTGTAGTGTCTCCACAAGGACATTTCATCTGCATATTTCAAATACTCCAGTTCATTCCTAAAGCTACCTGGTATCTGAACAGCCCACTTTTAATGCCAGAATATTGTTACTTTCCTACTGATGTCTGCATTCAAATGAAAACAGAATCTGTAATACAGATTAGATTCAAACTTAACCACACAGACACTTGGCATTTTTACCATGCAAGTAGATATCTGGAGTCACATCTGATTCTATTTTATCTAACCCCATATCAGGACACCATATACCATAACATATAAGAATGATATAGTTGGAGATGAGACATTAAAATATTGTCCCTGAAAGTCAGTCCCAGTCTGACTTCATCATTAGTATGTCAGGGCCTGGACAGTGAGCACAAGGACCTCTGACTCATTCTACTGCCTTTCTGATTGCCATGGGAGATTAGATGACCCCAAGACCAGAGAGGAGCTAGTATTACTTACCTTGACCGTGTTCTCTGTGCTCTGAGGGTTTTCAATCAAGTATCAGAGCTGGCACCAAGCTTCCTTTCCCCAGCAACCACACTTGGAGGTCATGGTTTTCTATAAAATCTGCTTGTGACAAATAGCTGGTGGAGGGTTAGCTAATGGAGACAAGAAGACAGGGTCTGCATAAAGGAGATAGTGAGGAAAGCTATGGCACAGAGCATTCTTAACACACTTTCAGGTTGTGTATATGTTTTGTGTTTCTGATTCATTTAAAATGGATTCAATTCAATTTGTTTCTCATCAACAATACACAATACAATGATAAAGATTTCTGTATTCAGGCCTTTTGCATAGTACTTGGTTAAAGTACCTTTGGCAGGAATCTTAAGTGTTCTTGGAAATTATCCTAAAAGCTTCACAAACATTTCTTTAGCAAGTTTTTTCCATTATGCTCACAAGAATCATTCCAATAGGTCGATCGAAAGCATTGGTGCATGGCCATTTTTAGGTCTTTCCAGAGATGTTCTCTGTCATCAGTGCCACCATGCAGCAACTGACTAAAGTTGACAGGGTATTGGCATGCTGGATGCTGGCATGCCTGTGAGCCTTTGCTGCAGCTTTGCTTGTCCATGAGAGCATCATCTCTGATCAGATGGTTCTTGGTGGAAATCTGACTGGGCAGAGGTACCAAAATGAGGTTCTCCAACCTGTACTCGTGACATTCTTGCACCAGCACCCCACTCTGCGGCTGTTTTAGCAGGACAATGCCCGCCCCCACACTACCACAGTAGCGCAGGCCTTTCTGGATCACGACCAAATCCAGATACTTCCTTGGCCAGCATTTAGTCCTGATATGTCTCCTATTGAACAGCAGAGGCAGTGACAACCACGACCATTGCACAGATGAAGGCTACACTCATCCGGGAATGGGGAGCAATTCCTCAACAACAGATCCAGACACTTGTGCAGTCCTTGTGCATCTTATACATACATATATTATAGTGTTGGTCTTTAAAATCCATTTAAAACACAAGCTTGCATTTCTTTATTGACTATTTATTGTTCAAGGCAGTAGATAGTAGACTGGAAGGTAGAGAGGGCAAGGCAGAATGACACGCAGGAAACGGTTCAGGGTAGAATCTAACCTAGGCCCCTGCATGTTTTTTGGCATATGGGTCAACCAGGTGAGCTATAGCGGCACTCAGTTTTTCAAAAATATTTTAAATGGAATTTGAAATTATAAAAATTTCTCTCTTTCTCTTAAGTTGTTTAACAACAACAACATCTTGCATGTTCATTATCTACATATAGTGTAGGAGAAGCCGCAAGGATTTTCAAGCAGTTAGAGGGGCTTGAAAAATCTGTCCACTCAGACTTAGCTTTCTATCAAAAAGCAACAAAATGAGGGCAGAAGCAATCCCACCACAATTTCTCAAGGAATTAGATGTGGAAAAGTGTTTCTTGATAAACATAAAAAGGGAAACATTAAACGACATTCAGTGACTATGTTAAGGCTTGGGCGATACAGCTACATAATCGACAGTGACGTGTTGCAAAAATGACCAGTCGCAGTCAGATTCTCCCGGAGAATATGCTGCAACAAACAAAACTTCACAAAGAACAATCATTGGAAGTGTGGAAGTACTTCAGACACCCAACAATGTGGTGATCTATAAGCAGTGGAATGTGAAAATGTCTCCCGAAAGGGAGTGCAACTGCAACGACAACAAGACAACCGCATCCTGTTTGCTTTTTGTCCCTACCCAATCTTGATATATTTGGAACAAGTTCTGCTAGTTGTTGTCACTTACAACAGTTGTTCAAATTGTTTCTTTCGCAAAATGATTGAAAAATGAATGATTGAACTGTCACTATTATGTTAACATAACATTACACAAATGGTCATCTAAACATTGTTATCAAGTTGTTGTTTTTTTTTAATTTTTTGTTTACTGTAATGTGTGTGAGAAAATGGATAAAAGAGCCAACATCACAAGGCAACAGCTAACATAAGTATGCTAATGTTAATGTTTAATGTTAAACAGAGTCCATTTATTGTGATGTAATTTGGATGCAGTTGGTCATCGATACTGAAAAAAGTCACAAGCAGCAATACCAAAGGCCAAGTTTTAAATATGCTCCAAAAGGCACTTTTTTTATGGGCACTTAACTAGATTTTAATACATTTAAAAAACACTCCAAAAGCCTGTTTTAAGAAAAAAAACAAATTATTAAATCCAACTTAGGATAATTCTGAAATATAACAAATTATGGAAAACTTGAAAAGGTTGCCAAATGCACTGTAAAGAAGACACCTACAGAGTGCAGAGTCCCCAGGCAGGCAGGCTCTCCAAGCAGCCCATGTGCTAAAAAAGAGGATACACCGTCATAATTGCAGAACAAGACACTAAGCAGTACTTAGGAGTAAAAAGCAAAACACAGGATGGTAATAAAGTTGTACTTTTTCTCAATTGCTACAAGCATCAATTATTAAATTTCATATTTGGGGAAACGGCACTGTAAGTTTTTATTCCTAGCTATTCAAAACAGGCCTATAATTTTAAAAACATCAACAAGAATTTTAATATCCTGAATCTCTTTGATATTGCTTGCATTACAATCTCACTCTTGAGAATTTCTGGTATAATCCTTTGTGATTAGCATCTCTTAGCATGTCCTACCTTTAGTTCACCTCAAAATAAAAACAAACAAACACACACTTAGAAGAGAGAGAGAGCAAGAGTGAGAGAGAGAAAGAGAGAGAGCAAGAGAGTCCAAAGATGTTTTAAACATGAGGAGGTTTTGTTGCCTGTGTTTTGCTCTCAGCCATAATTAAATTCTTAATTAGCGAGCCCTCTGGAAGAAATACATCAAGATAGAATTCAATTTGGAGCCCTTACTCATTTGGCCAACAGTAAAAGAAGAGAGAGGGGAAGAGACAGTATGGAGGTAAGGAGGCAAACCCAGCAGCAATAAATGAGCACACTGTTTTAACTTTGTGGTTATACTGCTTCAGCAAATATAACTGTTTCTGCTACATCCACATGAAAAACTCAGTGAACCAAAGTTGCCTATATCGTCTTCATCAGCTGTGGCCTTATGAGCAATAAAGACATACTGAGGGGACGTCATTATTATTTCCTATGTCTCTCCAGCCCTTTTATTGTAAGAACTGAGGATATGACAGTCATTGCTGTGTTGGCTAGATGGACTACTTACTGTGTACCAGCATGCCCCGCTGTTACATACACACTTCTTGAATAGTGGACATGGATACGCTTTTTCAGAAAAGTAACTTTAAACCAAAAAGCAGGAGTAAGAAAAAGTACTGCACCTGAAATAATAATGCACATCTATCCTGTTGTAGACATCCTATGATCCTGATCATCCTTCTCCTTACCCGTTAGAGTTAACCATGCCACACTGACCCAGGAAACCTCTACCCACAGGCTGGCCTGACAACTTTAACTCATCGAAGTGAGAAATAGAGAATCCATTTTTTAATATGCCTGCTAAGGTCTTTAGTCATGCCTGGCCTCTCCCAGCGTCTGCCTGGCCTACCCCGGAACGGCTGCGACTTAGCTCTGAGGTTCCGAGAAGGAGTGTGGATTTGCAGCAGCCCTTTGATGTGTCAGCAGTGAGTTGGCGGCACACCTCTGTAAAATATTGAAATGTGATGCAATGACGATAGGTAAGGGTGAAGAACTGCCAGGGGCTAACCGAATGTACTCTTCCCTGCATGGCATTCCTTGGCTCTAGGTCCTCAATTCCTTCCTTGAAATTGGCAGATGTGTTGCGTGGTTGTGTGTGTGCAGAAATGTGTGACTGCATTACAAATAAGAGTATGACTGCTCACATGCCTGTTTAAGTGTTCCATAGGTTCAGGTGCAATGAGCAAAACAAAAAGTCCAAGGGTTCTTCAGAATTAGTTTTGCCTAAAAATAAACTGACATACAAAAAAAGACTGATCTGGGAGGACAATACAGAGCTCCACAAACTTATGGTGGACTAGAGTGTCGACTCCCAGGAGGTCCAGTGTACACGGAGGCAAGATAACAAATTTACTCATAGTCCGACCTTCGCTTGCACTGCAGAACCCTGCAGATTTGGAGTCTGACCGTAAGCATTCGGCATCCTGGGAGAACAGAGGCCTCAATCCCAGTAGTGAAGCTCAGGTAGTGAAGCTAGGAGCGAAGGAGATGATTGTGCAGTCAGATCAGCTCTGCGGAGGCGAGGGTTTAGAGGCTTTAACATGTACGCAGCACATGTAATCCCCAAGCTCCAGGGTAGGACTGTGTGCCAGTAGGATTCTCAAAAGAACTGCCATTCTGACGAGGACTGAAAAAAGATATTTTATTGTAACAAAATTCACTTATTCAGTGATAATTTAGCATACCTTACGATGTAGCCGTTTTCTTCGTGTTCTCCACAAAGTCTGCCAGACTCAGGGCTCCATGTTTATGTTTTAGCTACATAATACAATAACTCTGAAGGAACAGTTTGGCTGCTTACATCTCAGTCCACGAGTGGGTTTGCCTTGATTCATCAAACAAAATCAGCAGGTTTAATGAGTGTGTCTGGAGATCCTGCTATAACCTTAGAGTGCAGCTCTGCATGATAACCGCTTCATCTAATCAACGAATTAGAGATACTGCTCAGATTATGCTAGGTAATGCTTCATTTCCTCTAAAAAGAACTGGAAATGCTCTGAACTAGAAGATGAGGGCTTAGTGGTTATTAAAGTTCTCTGCCTGTTTGTTCTCCCCCTCCTCTTTCCCCTATCGTACCTTTCCTTTCCCTTGGTTCACACCTCCCAGAGGGAGAGTGAGGAAACGCATCAGCAGTACTGCACTGTGCAGGAACAAAAGCAGGAATACTCCACTCGTCCAAGACATAAGCACAGTAAGAGTTAGTCACTAATTTGTGCATTATCTGGGACTAAAAAGGCTAATCTCTTACTACCTTTGTTAACTTGGTATTAAGAAATATCAGCCACAGGATGAATTTATAACACAGATGCCTATACCACAAATAATAGCGTTTATTCAATTACCATGATATACGTTACATTTCATACATGTTCACTCATGCACAACAGCATTGGTTTGGGAACAAATATTCCTCATTTTTTGAGCAAAAAGCAGTAAAAACAGCTCTACCAGCAAACAGGTATTAAAATTCTTATTAATATAGGTCTCTTTGATGTGTAGAAGTCTGGGCACCTTTTTACTTATTTGACTTCCTTCTACTTTTAAAGTCTCAGAAGAACTTCCCTAACTTGTTAGGTCTTGTAAGGCAGGTCAGTAACTTTCATTACAACTTGTCACCTGATGGCATTTACAGAGCTTTATAATTCCTCTGACAATGTGTCTACCTCAGGCCCTTCACACCCGGGTGGCTGCCACTCAATGCAGTGCCTGAAACCTTCTGACAAAGCATCGAAGCTGCTGCTTCAGCTCTGCTAATGTGTTGCTCACAAAATGCCTTCTCTGTGAACACAGAGCTTCAAATCTTGCAGTAACACTTGGAAACTATGGGCTCCTCAGACCAGCTGACTGAGGACCTGCAAATGAAGTTAATACATGCCTACAAAGGAGAGGACGGCTATAAAGAGATACCAAAGCACTTCTAGCTTGTAGTTTCCAGTGACTGAAATGTCATAAAGAAATGTAAGTAAAGGGGAACTGGAGAATTCAAGACAAGCTCAGGAAGACCAAGAAAACCTTCAAATAAAACTGAACACCTGCTCAACAGATAGAGGAAAGTCTAGCTGACACAGTGTATTCTTAATACAAAAAACAGGTCTGCAAATAATGTAATCAGGAAACCTCATCACAAAATATACTATATGGACTAAAGTACTGGGCCACCTACACATTACACCTACAGGAGCTGCTCAGCCATGAAGACCCATGCCATGAAGCTCCTGGCACACAGTTTATGTGCTGATGTTAATGCCAGAGGAGGTGTGGAACTCAGTTATTGAGTTAGCAGAGCGTTGGTGACTTTTACGCACCCCGTTCTGTAACTTTACGTAGTCTACTGCTTCGTGGCTGAGTTGTTCTGGTTCCTAAATGCTTCCAGCTCACAATAATACCACTTACAGTGGATCGTGGAATATCTACAAGGGAAGAACTACAAACTGACTTGTAACGGTGGCATCCTATTACAGTACCACACTCGAATTCAGTGAGCTCTTTAGAATGACACGTTTTTTCACTAATGTTTGTAAAGGCAGACTGCATGGCTAGGTGCTTAATTTTATACACCTGTGGTAATGGGACTGAAAACACCTGAATTCAAAGATTAAGAGGTGTGGCCCAATACTTTTGTCCATGTGGTATATATAAAACCATGTAAGTCACAGTCATTTTGCAAACAAGTATGATAGATAAATTAATTTCAACATGAGCTCTTTTATTTTGGAGAGAACAAAGAGCTGCATTTTAAGAAGCAACTTAGCTACTATGAAACTTGGGGATATTCTGCTTTGGGGCTGTGTAGCAGAAACAATGCATATATAAGGGGAAGAAAAGACTGCACTAGATATCAGCAAATTCTGGATGCAAAAGCCATAGAGTCTGTCAAAATCGAACAGAGGCTGGCAGGACAATGATCCAAAGCACACCTCAAAATCCACTCTGAACTGCTAAAACCAAGATGACAGTTTTTGAACAGCATCCACTGTCCCCTGACTTAAACAGCATTAAAAAAATCTTTGGGCATACATTAAACATGCTGTGTATACAAGACAGCCTAACAATATCTCAGAACTTGAACTGCAAGGAAGCGTGAGTAAAATTTTCTACATCAAGAATCTTTTTTTTTTTAAACAGCCCTTTTTTCCATGCTTTATGTGTGATAATAGCTCTACTGAGCTTGCATCGCTGGTGTGGTCACTAAATAAATGATCCCTTATCTTGTTTATTATTATTAAGAGGTGGCCACAATTTAGTTTTAAAGTTGCCATGCCTTACAACCAGTGGTCACAACTCAATGCCATAATTCCCATGCATTACTAACTGATGTCATGCAATATCTCAGGCCATTTAATACTATGTTTCTCATTACTAAGAGGGTCTACTTTATGACATACTATGAGCATGGGATCAACAGTTAATCTAATTCATGATTTACTTAAGCAGATAAATGAATAAATAACTAAGAGGATCTTGATCTTATAAGAGGCTCTTCAGAAAAAAACAATCTCATGAGAATGTGAACACTAAAATGATTGGGTAATGCTGGCTTATTATCACTACATCTTCTATAAGTCATCCTGCCATTTTGGAAAAAAAAATGTTTCAGCATATGCCATATTCCCACATTTATATGCATGAACAAATGACTTTATAATATTAGGTTAAAGTGGCATGTGTGTGCTCATTCACCCTAAAGAATGTGGTACAAGTGGCTATCTGAGCAAGAATAAATTAGACTTTATTCCCTCAAGTGTCTGTGTGTTATGCTGCCACAGAAGCAAAAGTCTTGGTTCAGGGCATCCTCTCTTTTTTTTTTCCTCTGCTACTCAATAAGTGATACTCATTTCAATGATAACAGCAGCTCTTGTTTTTCTAGAAATCCTGTGTTTCATGTGAAATACCTGTCAGCCAGGAGACTGCCTTGAGACAAGCTTATTCATTCCATCACCTGTCTTCCCTGAGTGCTTGTCCTATGTGCTGCCATGCTGCAGGGAGTCCATGATATCACCCTCTATTAGGAACTTGACTTTAACATAGGGAGCAGCCCTGTAATGGCATGCAAAGCAGACTGATGGGTGCTGTGCTTCTTTTATGTACAATACTATGCTGGTTTGAGGGGGTTAATTATATCTAGGTCACTGTTTTTATGAGTATGAGGAAAACACCGACACAATTGGAAGAAAAAAAAAGCTACACAGGAAGAACACAAACACAAAAGAGAATTTGCATGTTTGTGTGCTTGTGCAGACAAGAGGCTCACACATGTGCACATATACACAGTGCAGTAAATCCAAAGATACTACATTTAGAAGCCTCAAGAGCAACTAAGCCACTGGATGGATGCCTGGAAACTGGGTCATCTAAAGCCTTAAATGCAGTCTTTTTTTCAGATTCCAAGTAATTCTTTTAATCTTCAACATCTTGCATTTGCATTTGTGCTACATGCTGCAGAATATGGAGAGCAGACTATACAAGATTACAGTCTAAGCAGAACTGGTAGCCATGCCCCACAACAGCTTTGTAATTTGTGACAGAACATCCTGACCAGGCAGAAATTAGAAGAAAATGTTACCTGTAAATGGAGTTGTGTACAATCACAATGCATCAGTGCAATACATCTATCGCAAAATTAAAATAAACTATTTACAGGCATAGGTAAGTGTACATCTTTGTCCAATTACTGCAAAACAAGGCAAAAACATTAAAGGGAAAATGGTAAATGACAGTTTTTATATGTTCTTTCTGCTACATGGATATTTCTTAACATCCTTAAATGCCTCAAACAGCTCTTTTCACTTGGGTGCTTTCTTTATAATAAGGCAAACCTGAGGTGACCATTAGTAGCATGACATCTCATGCTGCGGCCTTCTAACATTTCACCCCCTTCTTGGTCAGCTAATTGGGTCATTCTCAGTTGGGGTTTGTTAATGTAACCCTTGATGCTCTCATATGCTGTATACTTCCTATTTACTAATCTGTGTTAGTTCTGTACTGAGCTAGATATGAGACATCCTCTTTTGTATTCATAAAGAGCACTACATTGCAATGAACTAATCTCTGTTTCATTCTGCCTTCATGAACAAGCTCTATACATATGTGTGCTGTCTGTTTGTGCTCACACTGTCCTCTTGAGTTAAATGCTAAAACAGACTGCCAAAATCTAATTTGTAGACTTTGCAAAAAGCCGTTTGCATATTACAGCTCAACGACCAACAAGGCATCTAAAAACAGCAGATTAACTTGTCTATGTTTGAGTGTTCCACTACCTTCCCGTTTAACACTTTGAGTTTGAACATGTTAGTATTTGCAGATTTCAATATAGTTTGATCTAATAATCCTTTCATATCTATCTAGGTGTACAGAGGCCTATTTTCAGCAACCATCAGTTCTGTGCTCTAATAATTAAAAGGTGGAGGGATTAGTTGTAAAAAACCCTTTTCAATGACTTTTGCACAAATGAAAACTGTTGTGATAATTTAAAAAAGCAATACATTTGGATAGTAGAGGTTTCAGAGTATCAGCCTTTGAGAGTTCAAAATATACTATCAAAATGGCCAAAAGAACTTTCTTCAGAAACTTGTCAAACTTGCCCAACTTGTTCAATGAAATGAAATGAAGCATATTTCATGCAAGAAATTGTCAAAAAAAAAAAAAAAAAAAAGAAAAAAGTAAAAAAAAAAAAAAAAAAACTGAAGATTTTATACATCATTATGCACTACTGACTTCATAGAATAGCACAAACTAGCTCTAATCAGAATAGGAAGACAAGTGGGAGGCCCAGTCACACAACTGAGCCAGAGACCGTGTACATCAGAGTCACTAGTATGAAAAACAGACGTCTCACAGGTCTTAAACTGACAGCTTCATTAAATGATAGCAGCAAAATACCAGCCTCAACGTCAACAGTAGCAAGGCGAACACAAGGATGCTGGCCTATTGCAAAGAAAAAGCCACTTCTTCCTGCCTCCAATGACTGTTTTTTCCCCATTTCATAATATTTTTCTTTTACTGGCCAGTCTCAAATATTTTTTCAACTCCAGCTAGAAGACCAGCATCCTGATGTTGTACTACAAAGCAAGTTCAATATAACCAGACTTTCTATGCCTGCGACAAAAGCCATTACTCCAGTCAGAGATAATGGATATCCCGATGATGATTTTCTTTGTTAACCCAGGCTTTCTGTTCCAGGCTATGTGCGCTTACATAAAAGGGGGCATTTGACGCGTCATTAGTATCTTCTTCCACAAAAAGTGAATCCAACAGAGGAACAGGTCATGGAGCAATATGTAGAAGATATTACAGCAAAATCCAACATTGCAGAAAATGCTGCAAAAAATTTTGACTCTTCCTATCTTTTTATTCTTACTGAAAGTCAGATGGAGATTTGTTAGATGTCCTTGGGATGTTGCCTGGGAACTAAAAGAAGCTTGAAAACATTGCTGGGGAGACTTTGTTTAGCCTGCTGTTTGATGGATGGAGTTTGTTGGAAGCACACAAAATATTGTCAGAACCAGTAAGAAATTAGTTATGGATTTTATTAGACAATATCCTGATACCAAGCAGCTTCTAATGTTTGGAAAATGTCAAGTACTACAAGAGCCAATTTGAAGCACCCTGTTAATATACACTCATCGGCCACTTTGTTAGGTACACCTGTTCAACTGCTCGTTAACGCAATATCAAATCAGCCAATCATATTGCAGCAACTCAGTGCATTTAGACATGTAGACATGGTCAAGACAACCTGCTGACATTCAAAGTGAGCATCAGAATGGGGAAGAAAGGTGATTTAAGTGACGTGGCATGGTTGCTGGTGTCAGACAGGCTGGTCTGAGTATTTCAGAAACCGCTGATCTGCTGGGATTTTCCCACACAACATTTCTAGAGTTTACAGAGAATGGTCTGAAATAGAGACAATACCCAGTGAGCAGCAGTTCTCTGGGCAAAAATATCTTGTTGATGCCAGAGGTCAGAGGAGAATGACCAGATTTCTTGAAGGTGATAGGAAGGCAACAGTAACTCAAATAACTACTTGTTACAACCAAAGTATGCAGAAGAGCATCTCTGAATGCACAACATGTTGAACCTTGAAGCAGATGGGCTACAGCAGCAGAAGACCACACAGGGTGCCACTCCTGTCAGCTAAGAACAGGAAACTGAGGCTACAATTCTCACAGGTTCACCAAATTTGTACAAGAGAAGGCCGATAAAACATTGCCTGGTCTGATAAGTCTCAATTTCTGCTGCAACATTCGGATGGTCGGGTCAGAATTTGATATAAACAACATGAAATCATGGATCCATCCTGCCTTTCAGCAGGATAACGTACAATGTCACAAAGCTCAAATCATCTCAAACTGGATTCTTGAACATGACAGTGAGTTCACTGTACTCAAATATACTCCACAGTCACCAGATCTCAGTCAATACAATAAAGCACCTTTGGGACGTGGTGGAACGGGAGATTCACATCATCAGCCGACAAATCTGCAGCAACTGTGTGATGCAATCATGCCAGCACCTTGCTGAACCTATGCCATGAAGATTTAAAGCAATTCTGGAGGCAAAAGAGGTGTACCTAACAAAGTGGCTCGTGAGTATATAATATTATTATATTGTAATATGCCAAAGAGCACATTTTCATACTGCTGTTGTTTAACTGGCCTGAACACCAGAGACGGTTAAATGCGGAAATCAATTATTTTACTACTTTCAATCACGCTTTTTAAAAAATGACAAGCATGATTCGGACAGCTGTAAACTCATCTCAGTGTTTAACTTCAAAGAGACAGTGGCCGTTTTCCAAATACTGATCCACAACTTCAACTAGAACACCATTATGCAGATACTGTTCGAAAATTCCAATCTGCAACTTTATGGCGCACCCTGGAGTGCTGCATTATTAGGTTGCCGCTCTGATTTATTCTCACAGATGCTGTAGATCAATCTAAATGATGTCTTTCATATCTTGGGTTGTTTGGAATGATGCATGTTAGTGCTGTTTAATTGAGCTGTTCAGCCCCTCCCCAGTGTCCCTTACTGACATTTACTGGCGGTTCCGATGAAAAAGAGAATCTGCATATCAAACACTGGTTAAACTATTCTCAAGGGAAATGCAATTTTTTTATTCATATAGCATAGTTGTTTTCTCTGTTGTTTATTATTTTTGCACCATGATTATTTGATTATTTCAAAATGAAAGTGTCAGGATTGTTTACTGCACAAGGGTAGGTGACGTGAGGAGTTAGAAAGATCTGAGTTTTGAAGTTCAGTAGACAGTGTGAAACATGCTGGGAAAAGGTCCCTACTTGAATTTTATGTTAGAGGTAGAATTCAAAATCTGCATCATAATATCTACAAGCACGGATTACACACTGAAAGTGCAAAATACACAAAATAACGCATTTGAATGTCTCAGCACCCTGAACTTTCCTAGCCATCATCTGACAGAGGTGCATGTGAGAACACAAATGTTCAATACAGTTGGAATGTGCACTGGACAATTTTCAACCTGCCACCTCCCAAGTGCCAAGTCTGCACTATAGGGAGCAACTATGTGCAAACAGTGCAGTTAATTGCCCAACGCACTCAACACTGGTGAGCATTCATGTTTGCTGCCACCTGCACACTGTATCTAGGCAGCTCTCTGGATTGTATTTCCATAAGTGTGTCTGAAGGGCACTGCTGACATGTAGCATACATGTAAGAAAGAACAAATGTGGAAAATATCCAAACCTGAATTCTCCCAAAATTGCCGAAATTATGTCTAGTCAGATTCCAATATGCGCTACACAAGTCATTCTTTTCTCTTGTAGTAAAAATGCCCCATCACATTTGGCAACATCCCGCTCGCTTCTCTCATCAGCACCTCCAGCCCTCATAAATAATTAAAGATTTAATCTGTGATATTTTTAAAGGTCAGATGCACAACAAAGAGAGAGAAATGCCAAACCTTCCTCTGCAGGAGCGCGTTTGGTAATCACTCCATACTGGGTTTATGTTTTCACCTTGAAAGCTCTATCAAGTGGGCCAACAGATATGATGCACGTGGAGGGGGGAGGAGGCGGAGTGGCGGGGAGGCCAGCATTACCAAACAATGCTGAATCTGCCATTGTCAAAAACACGCCTCATAAATGTTTCATTCTTTTGTTTGAAACTGGGCAGAGCTGATGTCTAGGGGAGCCACTATGACCATGAGAAGTGAGCAACTGTACTCAGTGACCACGAGACAGCTCCATTTAACCTGGCCACAGGTTCAGAGAAAGAGGCCATGGACACTTTTATGCATAAATGTCTGCTTCATGCATTTAATGGATGTGGTCCTGATGGATTTCTTCTCCTGATGCATTATCAATGAGAGCTGCTCTCCGCATCACAGCTCCAGCGCCGACAGAAAGGGCTCTATCATCTATTTCCTTCTTCAGTGCTTTTTTCAACTTAGAACCAATGGAAATTTAAAAATACACCTTCAGGTGAAGTTTGAATCTTTAAGTAGCGAGCTGTCTTCGAGGTAGTGTAAGGTCCTGTATGTCTTGCATGTTGACAGGTAAAAACGATAATTTGCTAGAATATCTACTTACTATTATTATGTGAAAAATATATACGATCAAAAAATATTTTAAAAAACTGATTAAAAAACACAACTTTCCACCTGACGTTTCAAATCCCATCCTCTTTTTATTGTTTCCCTTTCTTTATTATGCTAAAGTTGTCAAACTGAATAGCCACTCACTGAATATAGAGGAGTTCTAAAGTTTTTATTGAAATCATATTCAGACGCTTTCCACTCTGTTAATGCAGCTGACTCATCTGCTTGTTCTCGCCCTCAGATTTCAGCTCAGAGTGAAAGGTTTATTTCGCATTATGCCACCCTGGTAGTAAAACGCTGGAATGTGTGAAGTAACTTTCCCTTCGCTTGGAGGTTGAGGGTAGCCTTAGTCTCCCTCTTTTTCTCTCTCACCCACCACCCTGCATGACACACTTGACTAGTGCTCCCTTTGTGCTGTCTCGTCCATAAAGAGAAGAGTGGAAGAGTGGGATGCTGTCAGACAGACATGAGAAGTTGATTGTGTTTATCTTGCAAACAGAGAGTACAGGACTGTGATTTGATGTTTTTTGTTCCTTTATAGTCAAACACAGCATCAACAAAGAGCTGGAGGTTTTGTTAGGGTTTTTTTTGTATGCTTGCTTTTATATTCAGTCACTGTCATATTCGTTACTGTCCACCACCCAAACCAGCACCTCTCCACGTATTTCATTTACAGTTCACTCACGAACCTAATTATCTTTCCCATCTTCTTTCAGTAATATCATTCCTTCATGCAAACTGCTTCTTGCTATTGTCTTCTTTCAGGCTTTCTTACAGGTCTTCACCGCTTTTCATCCTTTGAGAATATGTAGTGATATGCAGGAAAAAACTTGGAGACTGAAAAAGGTGGCTATAGGCTGTGAGCTATATACTGTAAAGAAGAGATTTTCACGACAACATCACCACATAGTACTCACTTTTTCCCTCCGCTTGAGGTTTTTATTTGTCATTATACAGTAGCTATCTAGTCAATCTAGCCTTCTTAAGTGATATCTGAGCACAATAATTAATATGGGATGCAGTGTGTTTACCTATTGTAAGAGCTGAGGAGGCACAGAAAGTGAATATAAAATGATCAAATGTACGTCAAATTGTGTGAGTGTAAGAGCAAAGAGGGAGTGGGAAGATGTGTGCACGTGTGTGTCTGTGTGCATAATTGCATGCCTTTCTCATCTGAGACACACCTGATTTCTACAAGTCTAGAGGGTGTTTATTTGTCAGAAGTTGTGTCTGGCACCCTGTGTTTGTAGCACCCACTTTTTTTTCTCTGCCTTTGAGTTAGAATGTTTCTGTCAAGCAGCAAACCCAGCTTGGCAGGCCTAAAACAGCCCACCTTTCCATTAAACATTCATGAACTGCAGTGCAGTGGCACCAATGCAGAAAGGTCACTCAAGAATGATCGGTTTAGTCGTCTATAGCACCCTGCATCAACATGCCTACGTTTTGATAAATAAATACATTCCTTACAGACCTGCACCTGGTAGCCTGTTCCTATTGTAATAGAAACAGAAAATGGTATTGTTGCATGGTGTCTCTACTGAATATTGCACTGAAGAAAACAATCTGACACCATAACTCAAGTCACACCTGCGGCACTAACTGTAACATGAAAGGGACAGTTCACCCTAAACACAATGGAGCTTTCTCCTAAAGTAAGCAAACTGCAGTCTATTCATGCTGATACAGTGCTGTGAAAAAGTATTTGCCCCTTTCCTGATTTCTTTTGTTGCATATTTGTCACTCTTAAATGCTTGAGGTCATCAAACAAATGTTAATATTAGACAAAGATAACCCAAGTAAAAACAAAAACCAGTTTTTAAATGATGATTTCAATTGTTAAGGGAAAAAACATATCCAAACCTACCTGGCCCTCTGTGAAAAAGTAATTGCCCCCTAAACCTAATAACTGGCTGTGCCACCCTTGGCAGCAAGAACTGCACTCAAGCATTTCCAATAGCTGGCAATGAGTGTTTCACATCGCTGTGGAGGACTTTTGGTCCACACTTCTTTGCAGAATTGTTTTAATTCAACCACACGGGAGGGTTTTTGAGCATGAACGGTCTGTTTAAGGTCATGCCAAAGCATCTCAGTCAGATTTATATCCAGACTTTGACTAGACCACTCCAAAACCTTCATTTTGTTTTTTTGAGTCATTCAGAGGTGGACTTAGAGATGTGTTTCAGATCATTGTCCTGTTGCATAACGCAAGTGCTCTTGAGCTTCAGGGAACAAGCTGATGATCAGACATTCTCCTTCAGGATTTTCTGGTAGAGAGCAGAATTCATGGTTCCATCAATTACAGCAAGTCGTCCAGGTGCTGAAGCAGCAAAGCAGCCCCAGACCATCACACTACCACCACCATGTCTGACTGTTTGTATGATGCTCTTTTTATGAAATGCTGCGTTAGTTTTACACCAGATGTAACAGGACGCAAACCTTCAACTTTTGTCTCATCAGTCCACAGAATATTTTCCTAAAAGTCTTGGGGATCATCAAGATGTTTTTTGGA
>VUQI01012949.1:2455-16628 GCA_015106735.1 Paratilapia polleni
GGTGTTTTTTTTTTTTTTTTCTTGTTTTTTCTTTTTTTTTCCCCCCCCTTTTCCCCCCCCCCCCCCCCCCCCCCCCCCCACCACACACACACACACACAGGGGCTCAAGGGCGTCATGTAACAAGCTTGCACTCTTCAGATAAGCCTATTTAGCCAGTGCTGGTCTAATTGAATTAGTGTGCTGCAGACAGTTTGTGTGTGTGTGTGTGTGTGTGTGTGTGTGTGTGTGCGCGCAAGGCATCAGAGCATAATGTGAACTTGGGCTGCTTTGGTGTCAGACTGGAATGTAATTTGTGTCCCCCAGAGATCTTGACTGTATGAGGGAGAGATGGAACCGGGACTGCAGCTCTGTGTTCGTCCATCTGCACGCTGACATTTTCCATCCTACAGCGGCTCATCCTTTCTCCTCCTGTCTTTTTCTCTCCATTTCTATAAATCAGATCTAACCAGTTTGGCAACTGGCAAGTTTTCAATAAACATTTCACTTTATGAGCTACTGCCCTGACTTACAACTTTATATAAATCTTCACTGTAAAATCAGTACATGTGCAGTTGAATGACTTCATGCTACAGAAGTTATAGGTGATACATTTTGGTGGTATCAATGTGGACAACAATTACTGTGATGGCTAGGAATGAGTATCTTTTAGGGCATCTTTATCTTTAGGAAGGACAGTGTTTTGGTAACTTTGTCCTGGCTGTGCCTGTAAATAGGAAGTTAGTGAGGGATCATAACCTTGTTGTTTCAGTAGAGGTTCCTGTTGGTTGGCAGAGGAACCTGCTAGAGATCGCTCTGTTCTGAGGAACTGAGACCCAGTCTGAGATTTTTGTTTTACTGCAGTGGTCAAACATGTCCAACACTTCAGTGCATCTGTATGGAGCTGAGCATGCTTTCATTTATAGTATCTTTCATTTGTTGCAGGAGGCAGAATTTTTTTCAGATACATTTTTAATTGAAGTATATGAATTTTTTATTTTTTTTATGTGATTCAACATTGGCTTTGAGAGAATTATTATATTGCTGCTCTGTCAAACTGGTTGCTTATTAAGCTCTTATTGCCAATACTGTTTCTTGAAATTTAATTCTGCAACATCCCCAGGTTGAGTCAGTGCAGAGAATTTGGCAGCTCAGGTGAGATTTAAAACATTTCAAGAATTGGCATTTTTTTTACTTTATCATAAACTGTTAATTAGAGAATAACAATTTTATAATCTCTCTCTCTATATACATAGAATATATCAATCACTAAAAACAGTATTGATCCTGTTGTAGAAATTCTCAAATGCAACTCACACATTTTGTTCATAGCAGTACTAGGAGACTGCTTCATTAAATGTACCATGCTCAGCAACCTTCGAAGTGTTGCCTCAACGACTGCTATCGGCCTATCGATAAACAAGATGACATTCACCAATGGCCATGGCTAATGCTTATCTAGAGCCTTCTAGGTGAGGTGTTTTGGGCATGTCCTCCTGGGAAGAGACCCTGGGGTAGACCCAGGACATGTTGGAGAGATTGCATCTCTTCGGTGCCTTGGTATCCCCTGTAAGAACTGGAGGAGGTGGCTGGGGAGAGGAAGGTCTGGGCTTCTCCACTCTTGGGACATATCGATATTTGGATCAGATCAGATATCAATCTGATCCTGTTATTCTGTGTTTGCTACGCCTTGCTTTAGTAGCAGTGCACAGGTTGATGCTAACAGAAAAGGGTCAGCAGTTTGGAGGTATTTCACATCTTTATTGCCAACAGCTTTTCTCTGTATATTTTGCAAAACTTACTGAACAAACTTCAAACTGTGGTCAAGTGAGTTAAGGCGACTGAAAAGGTTGATGATGACAGTGCTTCTCTTCCTGACGGCTTCTGTCGTTCGCGCATTATGTTTGGCAGAACATTTGTTGGGAAGCTTTTTTTGTACTTATGATAGCATAAAATGTTGTCATCAGCTTAATTAGTATTATCTTCACCTCTCTCTTGTCAGCTCCACTCCATACAAGTGTGAGGAGATGCACTTAGGGTGAGACTGGGAGCAGGGAAAGTAGAAACTAGCATGATCACAAATGACAGGGCCATGTAGGTTTGAATTTTTTATTTCCCTTAATAATAAAACCTTCATTTAAAACAGCATTTTGTGTTTACTTGTGTTATCTTTGTCTAATATTTACATTAGTTTGATGATCTGAAACATTTAAGTGTGACAAACGTGCAAAAAAAAAAAAAGAAATCAGGAAGGGGGCAAACACTTTTTCACACCACTGTAGGTAGGATTCGAAGTGGCCTGCATAGCTTTATAACTACTCTGTTTCAGAGTAGGCCTGTATATGCTAATATATACTTTCTTTCTCCATTCACAATTAATTTGTCTGTAGGAACAATAAGTAAATAATAACTAAACAATTTTAGCAGATATAATTTTGTAATTTAATAAATGCAACACAAACATGGTGTTATTGTACAGAAAATGCAAAGTTAAAGTGCTAAATAACCATAAATAGCCCACTCCAGAAAAGCCACATGTATTTAAGAATTTTATATATTAGTAATAATGATAGGTTAATTTCTACTTAATAGGCTTTTAAGGTAAGATAAGAGAAACTATAATGTATTGATCCCAAAGTTTAGAAATTCCTTTGTTACAGCAGGTAAGAAATTAAGTTAAACACAGCAAACATATAAATAATATCTAATAGCTAAAAGCTAATATATAATATAATTAAACAGGTAGATGTTAAAAGGCTCAAATACGTTTTGCGGCTCCTCATAAATTTTTTGGGTCACGAAATGCTTAAAAATGGCTCTTTTGATAGTAAAAGTTGCCGACCCCGGTATAGGCTGATACCCAAAAGCAAGTGTTGGCATTGTATCAAAGCTGAAATAGGTCAGATCAGTACATCCGTAATTGAAAGTTACTTTTTTTTTAATGAATTTTTTTGTTTCCCTGATGAAAAAGAGGAATAAGTGAAAAAAAACAACACTAAAAAACATTGGTATTATAGCATTAACTATGGTCCATATTTTAAGCATCAGTTGCGGGATCAAATTTCACAATCGGTGCTTCCGTATTTGAAGTTATCTAACTATCTTCATTGAAAGCTTCTTTCTCTGGACCATTCTTGTCAAAGAAATTTTTCAACTAGGATTTCAATTTCCTTTTTAATATTACTAAGAAAGTAATATTTAGGTAGCTCATCCCCACTCCCACCCATCTTCATTACTTTCTCCAGGTCTGTCCTTATCTAGACACTTCTCCCTTTTCTTCTGTTTGTCACCATCATTACAGTTTCTTAGAAACTAATAAAAAGGTTTCTCAGAATTCCCTGATTTCTGCAGAAATTTGTACAAAAGGTGCTTATGAAAGCCCATTTTTCTGAAGCAGTACCTTCGTTTATTTTCTGCCTCTGTCACTTGTTCAACTCCTGTTGCCTGCAAATCCTGTAAATGAGCATAGCTATTAGCCCAGGAGCAGGTAGAGTAAGATCACCGAAAGGCTGTGATTTATGCAGGCATGCTGGATATTTCATTGCATCCTCCTATCTGAAATTGCATTAAAATGGCTTAAAGGATTTGTCGCTCTTACATCACAGTTTGACAGGCGATTTAGGAAATGAGAAAGGCCTCTTTTGTCATCATTCATCTACTAATGGGACCAGAGTTAAACAGGCTGAATCCTAAACAATAGCCTATCTTGATTAACATTACTAATGAGTGTGAAATCCCAGAAAATTACCGGTTTCAATACAAATTCACACACTTTCCCCTAACGTTGTGTGTGAGTGTAATGCACAGTTGCAAAACTACCTCCCCAATTAAATGTTGACTGTGTTTAAAAGTCTGTGTTACATGTAGCTTAGAGTACCATACAGTTTTCACACGTTACATTTGTTTACCAGGGACCAGTATGGTGTTCGCATTTCAGTTAGTGTATGTGTGTGTGTGTGTGTGTGTGTGCTTCATCAAGTGAAAACACAGCAGTTTTTGTTGGGTTCAGCTGACTCGAGCTCACATTACTGTGCATATGCAGAAAGTAGCCTATCTTCATGGCAAACTCAAAGTGTATGCACAGACACACACTTTCGCACGTACACGGGTGCAGGCGCACACACACACACACACAGAGACATCTAGTTAGTATCAAGGGAGCGCATAATACATTACCCTGCTGCTGCTATTAATAAACACAAGCCACATACTTGTGGATACCTGCAGCTTTTGAGCTGTCACTAAATAAATGTGGACACAAACACATTCAGAGATGGTCTGACCATCTGAACTACTTAAGCAGATCTTGCTGGTACTTAAAATGGCACATGTAACATTTTAACATTGCTGAGTACTTTCCATATTAAATAAGAGTTATTACCACAAATAGTTGGGCAGCTGTCTGTGATAAGGGAAGGAGAGGGTGCTGATTTTTCAGTACAGACTGACTCATTAAGCTGATAGCCTATCTTCACATAACTCAAAAAAGAGGGAGTTTATAGTTATAGTTTTCTTGCCAAAAGTTGTGGCGCTATGTGTGTTCTAAAATTAAGGCTGCTAATAGACTGATGCCCGTAACATCCCAACACAAGGGACTAGCTTAGGCTTGTGACTAGCATTCATTGAGAATATTAACGCCTTTATGTAGTGGCATAAAACCACTCGCTCAGAGCAATGCGTAATGACATTCTGCACAGGCGCATGGACATTAACCTACAAGGAAAGGTCTGCTGCTGCTAGCACTGCTATTGTGTGTGTACAATGCTGTGCACATCGCAAAGTGCCAACCACACATTTCAGCAGCATTTAAAATAAAATTTAGTTATCAGAGAATGTTACCAAAGATATTAAATGGCTCTCAAATATGTCTGTTTTCTGGGTGCTTTCTTAGTTTTAGACTAGTCTGATTTTTTCTCGCAGTTGACTGGTAAATTAGTTGCTAGGAACATTCCTACTAACTAGCGTCCCTAGGCTAGCCACTAGCATTCTGCTTATAATATGCAGGTGAGGCATACATTGTCAGTAAAATTCTGTTAGCAACTGTTACCAATTTCAGCCTCAAACAGCTGTCATAAATCTGCCTACAAAATGCTGTTACTGAGAGAGCCTACAGAAGCTCACAAGCTGGTTGAAAGCAACAAAGAAATAGATTTAACATGTTTTAATAGCACACCGTGTACCCGATTAAACTTGGCACCTACATTGCTGACAGTGCCACTTGACTGCCAGCTTTCAGTATAAGATTTAGGTGTGCTATAGCAGCTATTGAGCAGTCAACATATAACAGAGATGACATCTCCACACAGACAGATGTTTTTCCTTTTCAAAATCTAAGTCTTCAAATCTCTCTTTGTTTATGAGATTAGCACAGCCGCTCCACTCTAGCAGAGCCAGAAAAAGGCGTGCTAGTACAGCTAACAGCTGGATTCACGCTTTGATGTGTAAAGTCATTGGAGGTGCATGCTGATTTAGTTTAACTTCAAATATAGCTGTCCAATTTCTTCTGAACTCCAGATGTGATGTGTTAAAATGGTTCTTTCTATCTTGAACCTTCTCAAATCAAAGCTGAGGCTTGCCACTTTGATGGAGTCTTCTTTACATTGTTTGAAAATTAATGTGCTGAAGCCCAGAACAAAGTAAGTGTAACTGATGTAACACTTACAATCTGGACAGTATGCTTTTTTATAGTGTGCTACAGTGGATAACATATTTGCTGTGCTTTGCTCAGTGAATCTGAGAAAATGTCACAAAAAACGTATTGTGACTCCATATTTCTTTCTCATTAGTGTCCATTCTTGCTGAGACACTCCACAGCCTTCCTTCCACAGCAGCTAAATTTTTTCAAACATTTGTGATTTCTTTGATCTAGTTTATGTTGACTGCTAAACTACATGTTGCCATGTAGTGCATTTATAACAGAGAAGTGCATTCTTGAAATAATGAGTGCAAAGCTGTGTAAACCCCCTACTGTAGCTGCTGTTGGTCGCAAAAGAATCCTATAAATGATGTGAAATTATGATTGATATAAGGATTTTGTGGCTGACTTTTCTCCCATGATGCCTCTGGGTCAGGGTTTAGCTGTATGATGAGCACCCATCAATAATGCTTTAGTGCCCTGAAGAAGATGATCACAATGCTAAATCCCTCAATAATCAAATAATTCCCATCCACCAGCAATGGGATTTAATTTAAGTGCCTCTGAGACAGCAGGCCCCGCTTCCATCATAAAAATGATTGCTCTAAATCATGTTGCATTGGATGACACTGACTTTCCCTCTATAAAATGATGGGGCAAACACTAAGAACCAGCTAAAGATAAGAGGCTGACTGTTCCACATGAAACACAATTATTGTGTTTCATTGTGGTTGGTTCCTCTGAAGTCTGGCTTTCTAGATTGAATATATCACGAAGAGCTGACAAGGCCTGTATTAATTCTGAGGCTTCTTAAGAGGCCATGAAATGAAGTATTGTTTTTGTTCAGCTCTAGAGGACACAGTCCTTGCAATGTGAATTGAAAAAAAGGGCAAAATGAAAGCGAAGTGGACATAATTAATGAATGGTTGCAATAATTTGAGTGAAACTCAGACAACCTGAAGGAACCGAGGTTGCGTTGACAGCAGATTAACACTAAAAGATGCTGAAACGTTTTTAGACAACAGGGAAAGTTAGAAATAAGACTGCTTCAGGTAAAGGACTGGTTCTCTCTGCAGATGAGGTTGTTGAGCAAAGGCCTAACAAAGACATTATCCACACTCTAAAGTTACTCTTGAGGAACTTTGCAAAATAAATGAAGTAATAAGATTCACTTTGCTTCAGTAGTTGTACTCCTGTTGTTAAAGATTATGAACATAAGTATTTGAATCGCAATGACACAGTTCCAGCAGCAAAGCAACACTTGAATTATGACAATCATACATCCTGGCATTGAAAGAGAGTTGTGCAGCGTGATGATGCTGATTTCATAAGAGCTACTGACTCTGTCTGTAAATATTCCTTCCTATCTAGTCTGAGACTGTTGATTTCATAATTTGACCTAAAATTTGCTACTGCAAAGATGAAATTTCCCCACAGGCAGCATAAAACCTACATCTGATCCCCTGTCATCACCACCGTGTGGGTGTGTGTTCCCTCATCCACCAGTGGTCTGTCTGGATGAAGGTCCAGCAATCCAGAATGAAGGAAGAGTTCACTGCCTGAGTCTGAATTTCCTGTTTTGGGGGGGGAAGGGGAGGGAGTGGAAGGTTTGGAATGGACAGTTGATGCAAGCTAAGCTCCTACAATCTGCCCCTACAATTTTGTGTGTGTGTGTGTGTGTGTTTGTCTAAGAGCGAGAATCTGAGTCATCTCATTTCACCACTGAGACGTTTGGATTGAATCTTACTGAATAAAAACTGCTGGACGACTAACTAGTGTGTGACGCATGCTGACAGACTGACGCAGGCTGTGAGTATTTACCTTGGTGATGTGTCATAAAAGCTATGTGCCAAGCTGAAGGTCGCAGTGTCTTTCACAATCACTGTGAGTAACTGGGTAAAGCAGGCACATCCTTCCCTCCTTTCTCTCTTACTTCCAATTTTTTCTCTATATTAATTACCCTGGTCTTTCATTTAAATGTTTTCACACATGCACTGCTGCTCAAAAGTTTGGGGTTACTTGAAAGTGTCCTCCTTGTTTATGAAAGAAAAGCACATTTGTTTTCATCAAACATAATATAAAAATGATAAGAAATGCTGCAAATGACAATTAACAATAAATGAAATCATTCATCATAACTCTAGGCAAGCATACAGAAGCCTGTTTTCAGCAGCAATCAATCCTATGTTCCACTGGCACGTTGAGTATGTTAAAAAGCTAATTGATCATTAGAAAATCAGTTTTCCTGTTATGTTAGCACAGCAGAAAACAGTGCCAAATAAAGAAGCAGTTAATTTGGCTTGTTGGGTGTGTAGAGCATCAGCCTTTGAAGGCTCTGTTGTAGGGTTGGGCGATCATAGTCTGATTGTCCTATGAGCCCCCCTGTGTGAATACAATATCAGAGCATAGGTGTGGGTTAATGTGCATCCATTAAGGTACCACTATCCACCCTCTACAATCCATATTGTGTGGCCCAAACACAAAAAACCCACAGCACTCTCTCACCAATGCTGGTAAGTGCAGCGTGGGGAAAAGAATCACCTGTGTTGTGAGCCCTAGTAGATATTTGTGTAGAGATCAGCTGCTACTCTGAGATTCACTGCTCTTTGTGGATTTAGCCAACTGAATTCATCAAGATATAAGCAGATGCTACCACAGCTCTCATGGCTGATTTCCGCCCCCTACACAGTATAAAGCTACTCTAAAGGTTGAATTTGGTAACCAGCATAATCAGCTTTAAACTGATGTCCGCTACCTTTGATGTAACCTTACACTGACCATAAAGATTACAGCCTGCTCTGTACCAGTGTAACAGTGCATTACTGTAAACTTCACCACAATACTGCAAACTAACCAGTTTAACACTGGGCAGTAAACTGCCTAGTATTTTCATGCAATCTTTTAACAACACAAAATTATTACACTTTAATTAGTTTTTCAAGGTGTTCCAACATATAAAAGAAACATAACTTCCAATCCAATATCCGATAAAAAAAAATCTGGCATCAATTAGATTGTTACATGTAAAATTCAAATTTCCAGTTAGTGTCACTTGCCAAAATGTGACTTGCTGAGCAGTCCTTACCTTTGAAAATAATCACTCGTCTTCCTCTTTTTTATGTAAAACCTTTGGAGACATGAGAAATGTACCACTGTTGTCCCTTCAGAACTGACCTGGGATATTGCTGTCCTTTGTGTACACTCTCTGCGACTGTCACAAAAGTTTTTTACTCACTGGTAAATACATCAACTGTACATTTAGCTAGCAGACAGACTGTGTGACAAACTGCACAGCAAGTTTGCATTCAAAATTACCTGCCACTTAAAAAAAAAAAAAAAACAGTTTCTCCATTTATGCTAGCTAGATGCTGAAGTATGGTGACCACAGCTTTATTGACATCTGCACAATGAATGCATCACAGGAATGAGAAGGAAAAAAAGGATTGTTGAGGGTGTAAGTGGACTGTGGGATAACATTCATTTCTCATTACTGAGCAAGTATCTCCATGCCAACAACTGGAGGCAATACCAGGCTGCAGCACACTTGATATTGTGTATTAATTTGTTTATCAGATTTAATTACTCATTAATTGATGGTGTCAGAATGCCGTTCCAGATCATTCTGGCCCACTTTAACCCCTGTCTGTCTCTCCACCAGACCTCACCATGCCTTCTCTACACACAACTAAGTCTTGTGCAACTAAACCATGAAAAATGTTTAGGCGAGGACATCAACAAGCTGACAATGTGCAGTTACAGAAAGCCCTACCTTAAAACCAAACTAAGACAATCACCAGCCTTGTGTTTTCTCTCGTTTTGGGATGATGATGGATCAATGCAGCCAATCCCCACACGCACATTCAGTTCAAAGAGTGCAGAGAACTGTATGCGCACCCAGACAAGTTATATGCATGGATGCTAACATGAAAATATAGCAGAGCTAGTGATAATATAGTGATAATAGTAATATGAGCTGAATGCATTAATGGGTAAACAAGATAATAATTGCCTCGATTGGCAAACTATTGCCTGATCACTTTATCGTCAATCTCTGAGATCATCATCCATTGACAGAACCTACTGCATTATAGTCTCAAACTGGATAAAAGGGGCTTTCTTTTGAAACTTGTCAGAATACTCTTGTTCTAAGAAATGGAAGCTGTTCCACATGGGAAATTGCCAAAATACAATGGTGTGTACTTCTCCCTCCAAAGAACACTGCAAACATGCTCTAATCAGAATGGGAAGAAATGTAAGATGCCTATGGACACAGCTGAGTGAAGCTGCAAGGCTGTGATTGCCGTGAATGGATGATTCTTTAACAAATCAAAGCTGGAGGACAAAATTATTATTTTAAGTAAAAATCATTATTTTGGCAATTTCTTAAACATATTTCCTGTTCAATTTGTAACTTATTTGATGAAGAAAAATATGAGTTTTCATGAAAAACATGGAAAGCTTTCTGGGTGGCCTCAAACTTTGAGTGCTAGCGTACAAATGAAGTACAGCTGAAAAACACACACATATGAAAGTTCAGAGCTATCAGTACTGAATTTGACATGCTTATTAATTTGTTATTAATACATTTAAAATGACACTTGTGCACATTAAATTTGTTTGGCCACCCATTGAGTTTTTCATTCACACACAAATCTGTGCTTAAACAGTGCTTACAAATGTTTTACGCACAAATCCAGTTTATGCTAAGCAAATAAATTTAGTGCTGTCTACGGTTACAGTCTTAGATAATTTCAACACATATTTAAACAAAAAAATAAAAAATAAGAAAAAAAAGTAATAATAATAAAGATTTCTTTTTGGTCATTATTTCTCATATTGGGCTGACAGATCAGGTGGGCCTTGTCCTCCACACACTTGCTACATTTTCACTGCCCTGTTATTCCTTTTTTTTTTTAGATCACCTTTAATACCAGATCTTTTCTTTCTTTTTTCTTTTAACCCGAGGTACAGTCCGTGTCTCAAGGGGCAGAACATTCACCGCCTCTGTTGTTTCAGCCTGAGTCTTTTTTTTTAAATTAAAAAAACGTTTTTAAACCATTGCAACTCCCCGGAATACACTTTTGAAAGGTGTGCCTTTTTTGGCTTCCTCCTTAGAAACTAATGTTTCACTTTCTTCATTCTCATGCTCCGTTGCTTTAGAATTGCTTTCTCCACAATCCACCTCAAGTTAAATATATAGAGAAATGGGGGTGCGGCAGTTGGCAAACAGCCACCTTTTGATTTAGAATGATTCTGATTTGCTAACATACTCCAGTATGGCCAGTATGCATGTTTGTTGACTCAGTTTAATATAGAAAAAGTCAAGGGGGAGCTATTTCAAGTTGTTGGCCTTAATGTGCAATAAATGCACTCCCCTAATAAAGAAAAGCACCTTAAATGTTTTGATTATTTTAAAATTCACAAATGTTAGGGACAGGATGTTTGCTTTGTGTATGTTGAGTATAAATGTTTTGCATATTCTTAATTCCAGTATCTATAATATCATTTAAACTGGCCGATGGCAGAGAGTGTATGCAGAACACAACACTAGTTGAAGATTTAATGCAATGGCTCATGTTTTGTCACTGAGACAGGCTGTGGTCTAATCCTGAACCATCTTTTCAATATAGATATACTGAAACATGATGTAAATATCCTTGCATGCACACACCTGCATCAGTTCCCAGTGTTACCTCCAGCCCACTCATAAACACCTGCAAAAACAGTGTATGTCTCTGTGACTTGCAGACATTGAGTAAATGCATGCATGTGTAGAAAATGTGTGACTTTAGAGAATGCAAAATGTCTGGATAGTTTTGGTACTGGAGCCTGGCTGTAGTGTCAAAGCAGTGGAACGGCTGTGTGGAGGCAAGCACACCTTTTTCACTCCTCATTCTCACTGTCAGTCAACTCCTCCTGTGTGTTAATTCCTCAGCATTCAGTACTGATGAATAAGCTGCATTCAAAATCAAATGCCTGTTGAAAACACCTGCATATAATTATAGTTTTTTTCACAAAGAGCGATGCAGCCACTCACATGTACCCTATGTGTCATTTTCCTAAGCAGAGCTTACAAAGAACTTTACTAGTATTAGGTTAAATAATACACATAATACACAGCAAGAAACCTTAAGCCCAAGTGTGTTTTTTGTTTCTAGGGAACTGCAGAGTCAGCTGTCAAACATGCGTTCTTAGGACTGCTTAGTTACAGAAAGAGTTCTGGAGTTAACCTACCTCAACATCACTAAGTTTTACCTTAGAATAACTATTTTCACCTCCAAAGTTATCCATATTCAACAGTGTAATGTGAGAGTGGTCACTTCTAGTTCCAAAGCCATACTTTAGAATTGCCAACCTTGTTCCAACCTTGTCTTCTCTTCCTGTTAATAGTGAGAAATCTGAGCTAAAGATTATATGAAGATGATCCAATGTAGAATCACAATCTACTATCCGAAACCCGGTTCTCACCACAGATTAGGTCATATGATCACATGAATCGTTACACAGTATGCATCTCAGCACTTGGCAACCACAGCCTCTAACTTTATGTGCCGAGTTGCTGTGGTTCCTAAATGCTTCCACTTTGCTATAATACCACATACAGTTAATCGTGAAATATCTAGGAGAGAAGACATTTGACAAAGTGACTTGTTGCAATGGTGGCATCCTATTACAGTACCACGCTCAAATTTTGTGATGTCTTTAGAATGACTCATTCTGTAATAAATGTTTGTAAAGGCAGACTGCATGGCTAGGTGCTTTTATACACCTGTGGGACTGAAAACACCTGAATTCAAAATTGAGAGGTGTGGCCCAAAGCTTTTGTCCATATAGTGTATTTGCATAGCATTCTTTTTTTTTCATTTGATTTTATCCTGAAAGTTTGGACCAGAAGTCGGACCAGAAGTGGTTGCTCTGACACTTGCTATGTTTACAAAGCAAGTTACTCCAAAGTCTTTCAAATCTTGCCACTCAGCTGCCTTCCTGTTAATGCCAAAGATCCATTTGTTCTGAATGCTGTATATAGCACCTTAGGACTTGCTCAACTGCCCCAGTGTACTGCACCTTAACAACCAAAAAGAAAACAAGACATAAAAAACAAAGAGTGCAAATGATGGTCTCAGATATAAGTAGATAGATGCAGCCAAAGGGATTCTTAGGCTATGTTAAGTAGTGTTTCACCAAGTACATACTGAAACCTTGAACTGTATAGAATTCTTTAGATAACCGCCATACGAAGTTCTGGAAAAAAAACATCTCATTTCACTGCATCAGTTTACACTCTCTTAACCTCATAACATCCACCAGGTCATTGGATAACAACTTGGGGGTAGGGTTAGGGTTGCCTGTTAGCCACATGCTAAAGAAGCATACCTTTAGGAAGCAGAGGGTGTTAAAATAATGTCTCTTACATTTTGTTAAAAGATTTCCATTTGGATATGAAATATAGGTAAGGTTTCCATAAAAATGTCATGGATTCTGTGGAAAAAAGGATCCAAATCCTGGACACCAGAGGCTTAATGACTGTACAAAAGGCAAGCTTTAGTACTGAAATAAGTCCAATATAAACAAAGACCAAAGGTGAACACAGAAATACTCCTGCCAATCGAGGCAAGGCAGGCAATCACAAGGGAGGAAGTGCAACCTATGCAAAACATGAAAGAAAACTAACCTTCAAAGTAAAACGGGTAGTAACTAAAAGGCACATACTAAACACAAAGATGAGAAGACTTAGACAAGGGAAAAGGCACTGACACAAAGATGAGACAGAGGGGGGAACTGACAGGGAAACACTGAGGAAGCTAAAACTACTACTACTAATAAAAATGAAGGCATGAAACAAACACAGGATTTCAACAATGAAACTCACCATTGGCATAACCAGAGTTATTATAGTTTTATATTTTCTTATTAGTTTTTATTTTTATTTCTCAGACTGCAGGCTTACTTGTGGTTCCTATGGTATTTAAAAGTAGAATGGGAGGCAGAGCCTTCAGCTTTCAGGCCCCTCTCCTATGGAACCAGCTCCCAGTTTGGAAAAGTAGAGCACCCTCTCTACTTTTAAGATTAGGCTTAAAACTTTCCTTTTTGATAGAGTTTATAGTTAGGGCTGGATTGGGTGACCCTGAACCATCTCTTAGTTACCCTGCAGTAGGCCTAGGCTGCTGGGGGCTTCCCATGATGCACTGAGCACTTCCTCTTCATTCACTTCCTTTCACTCTCCATGTGTTTATACACCATTTGCATTTAATCATTAGCTATTATTAAAGTCTGTCTCTCTCCCATAGTGTGTCTTTTGTCCTGTCTCCCTCTGCTCTCTTCTGTTTCTCCTCACCCCCAACCGGTTGCAGCAGATGGCTGCCCCTCCCTGAGCCTGGTTCTGCCGGAGGTTTCTTCCTGTTAAAAGGGAGTTTTTGCTTCCCACTGTTGCCAAGTGCTTGCTCATAGCGGGTCGTCTGATTGTTGGGGTTTTCTGTCTAATATTGTAGGGTCTTTACCCCACAATACTGACTGTTATTGTGATTTGGCGCTATATAAATAAAACTGAATTGAATTGAACT
>VUQI01012950.1:3057-14513 GCA_015106735.1 Paratilapia polleni
GTGTTTTGGTGACATTGGCCCTGCTGCTACATGAGGCTCTGGGGACCGGGGAATTAGGTTATAATGTCGTTAAAAGGGAGGGGTCAGAGGCCACAGGATTGTCCCATTGTGGTGATTAACATTAAAGAGCCTTTAGTAGTGGTGGAAAAAGGCATGGCATGGCAAACTGCTCTCTAATTTTTGGCTCTGAGTGTTATGGGCCTGCCGAGCCCCCACACACTGGTCCTATTGATCCACCCAGCTGTAGGTAGCTGCTCTATCTCACGCTGTCTGTGGATACCTGCCTCCACCAAAGAGGTCTTTGTCTGTGTGCCCGTCTCTTCTAACTGTGCTCGTTTATCAAGCATGTCCAGTGACACACTAGTATGAAGGACCTCTTTCTCCTGTTTCTCTTGTGCCTGCACTTTTTTTTCCTTTTTTTTTTAAATGCCTGAGAGAATAGACATCTCGGTGCAACGTGAGTCGTGATCAGAGTGTGTTAGTGTTCTGCAATGCTTGGATAAAGCGGGCAGAGAAGGTCAGGGTTTGAAAATTAAAGATGACCTGCTTAGTTTTTGAGCGGAACTACGCATAAAGAACAAAGGGCCGGCTCTAATTGCACTAAAAGTCAAGAGATTTCCACATTACTTTGATTTGTTTAAAATGGTTTTACTTTAATTGTGTTGCAGTACATACAACATTCAGTGGTATTGTAATAGTGGTAGATATTCTTATTGTGCTAGCACATATAATACATTTGAAACCAAAATATTTTGCTTGCTAAAAGATTTGCAGGGCAGCACGGTGGTGTGGTGGTTAGCAGTTAGTTCCGTGTCGAGTTTGCGTGTCCTCTCCATGTTTGTGTGGGTTTTCTTCAGGCCCTCCAGCTTCCTCTCACAGTCTAAAGACATGCATGTTAAGTTAATTGGTGATTCTAAAATGGCCATATATGTGAAAGTGAGCATGACTGTCTCTCTGTGTTAGCCTTGCCACAGACTGGCAACCTGTCCAGGGTGTACCCTGCCTCTTGCTCTATGACAGTTGGGATAGGCTCCATCCCCCTTGCAGCCCTAAACTGGATAAGCAGCTAAGAAAATGGATGGATGGAAAAGATTTGCAAGTTGTAGGTGATGGCTTTATTGATGGTTAATAAATAGGGTACTGGTGCTTTACAGATAGTTCTTTAAAACCTCATGGGTTTACCAGGTTGGGATACCTGGCACTTGTTTTTTTTTTAATTATTTTATCAGGGTCTCGACCAAAATCCTTTTACGAACAACCTATTAACATAATAACTGTAGACTTGAGGGTTTATTAGTGTAAAAGCCAGACATATTCAAATGGTTTCAGTATTCAGAACTACATTATTCCCAAATACAAAGGCCAATTCTGACCTTATTAATGTTGAATGATTGCTATGTTAAGCTTTAGCAACTATTTGTTAACAATTAATAGTAACTAACAATCAACTGCAACTTTATATTTGAGAAAGGCTTTCTATGTATTTTATGATTATCTTATGTTTTACACTGCAAATATATGCTCTCATTTTGAGACCTGAAATAGGGCTGCAGCTAACAGTAACTGCGTCTGATCAACACTCTAAAAATCAGAAGTATTACATTTAACATCAACTAATTAATTACAGCACCTTTAAAGTGCCAAATAAACTTTACAGACCCCTTCCATACAGTAGCTGTGATTTCAAATTAGACTGTTATTTTATTAAGCATCTACGCAACCATGATCCAGATCTTGACCACATAATCCCACCAGAGAGGATACATGTGGGAACTGGGTTTGAGGCATCTTTGGCACTCGACCATGTTCATGTCATTTTCACAAACCTTTGAGGCCCCACTGCCCCTGGGCATCAAGCTTGTCTACCAAGCAGAAGTGGACTGATATACTCTCTGTCTGTCTGAATAGTTATTAAGTCTGTCTAAGACCGAGCCTAAAGGAACTAGGCGGGTACTCTCTTCTCCTGCATTTGCCCTTCTCTGTGTAATAAGTAAACTAATGTGTTCCCGCAGGAAACCCGCTGAAACCTCTCAGTCTAGGGGTGGTCTGGCTACAGTACCAGCTTTAAAACAGAGTGTGCACATGTTTTAAAATGTTAAATGTACCAAGCTGCACTACGGGGATCTAATTAAGATTGTGTACTCTACAGTCTTGAGAAAAATGGGCTGGTTTTAGTGGTTGGGGAATAATGTGGCGAGTGGTGCATGCTGCATTTTTACAGTCTCATGACATTCCTTCAATCTAATTCGAAGCAGGCGTGGAATAGGGATCATAACATTGGGCTCTTTGTTATATTTGTTCCACCGGCTTTTCTGTATCTCTTCTACTAGTTTTAAGATTTGATTTTATGACTTCCACCTGCATTTAGGTTCTGTCATGTTAAGTTTTGTGGGAATAATATTGCTTTAGGTATTAT
This sequence comes from Paratilapia polleni, assembly GCA_015106735.1. Classification (NCBI taxonomy): domain Eukaryota; kingdom Metazoa; phylum Chordata; class Actinopteri; order Cichliformes; family Cichlidae; genus Paratilapia; species Paratilapia polleni. Next base: position 5,474 of record VUQI01012950.1, read on the forward strand.
TCATGGAAATGACTTAAAATGTATTCAATCAACATCATAATAATGGCATTCTCTCTGTTTGCATAGAATTGCTCTACTGTGGAGTGCTGGATGCTTCAGTGCAATGTGAGTCTTCTGGAGAAGGGGACTACAGCTGTTCTTAAAATGCGATCCCGCGTCTGGGCCGAGACCTTCATTGAGGTTTGTGGGTGAAGAACCTTGCCATACAAACTCCCCGGACACATACTGTGCATTTACATGTCTTCCAAATATAAGACAAAAGACCGCACACTATAGATTAGTCTCTTCCCACCAGTGCCTGTGTATTTTCTCATGTCAGGCTCTGGCAGGAAGTGAGAAGCCATTTTTATTAAAGCATTATTGAAAAAACACTGAGACTCAACCTCAAATGTGCTGCTAGAAAAGGCAAATAGCTGCAGTTGTCAGTCAGACATATTTGTTTGTGCTCACTGTGCATCCGTGGTAGTTCTAAATCAGTTGACAGAATTCCCAGTTTCACATATTTGCTTAAACAAATGGGACAACAGTTGCTATTTGAAAATGTAGATTGCTCCACACTGGTGTACACACTGCAGCTTCTACCAGTGTTTGTCGGCAATGTCTGAACTACACATATTATTTGCCACCTACTGCATACTATAACACCAGACATATGTGGTATGTATTGAAAATTTAATATCTGGTTGTTACAGCTTCTCATATGATAGGAATTCTAAAGGGCTTTTCTTTGAGAGATGCACATGGTCAATGTCGCCACCTAGTGTGTGACTAGTATACTGCATGCATTTTGAATCTAATTTGTAGTGTTTTCTTCTTCAGAGAGCCTATAAGCAATATGTGCTGGAGTGTCTTGCCACATACAGTGTGAAGAAGATGCCATATGCAATCCAACCTAAAGGTTTTCCCAGTGGAAACAAAAAGGTATTTAATGTGTTTAATAATTCATTCAGTTTATTCCAATTTGCTCATTTCATACAGAGATGTATATATTTTTTCTAAATTAAATGTGATGAAGACAGTTTGTCCTGTCATCCTCAGGTGGTGACCCCAGTGGTCTGGAACAAGCCGGATATTGAGAACTCAATCCCACTGTGGATCATCATCTTGGCTATTCTGGCTGGTTTACTGCTTTTGGCTCTTCTCATCTACGTCTTATACAGGGTCAGTGCTGCTGTGATATAAAGAACCAGCATGCTTTTGGTCTGAAAGATGAATGAAGTCTGATTATGTCTGTTCTTATTTATAATTCCTGCATTTCTGAAATGTTTTTGTTTCTTGCAGTTTGGCTTCTTCAAGCGATCTGACCCTTACGGCACTGCCATGGAGAAAGCACAACTCAAACCACAGGCTGCCTCTGAGGCCTAAATGACCACCAAAGCTACCACAGTACCTGGCCATATGATTGCAACAGAGAATTGTGATGGAACATGTAGAGTGGATAAAAAAGTAGTTGAAGAGTTACGCAAAAGAGAGACTACTGGAACTCTACTGTGCTGCACTAGAGGAAGACAAAACTCCAAAGATCTCCAAACCAAATGAATGTTTTCTTTTTTATTTTTAATTTATGTCGTTTTTTGCTGGCAGGGTCGGACTGTTATCAAATGGAACTCGTGTCAATGCCTAAGGCTAACATTGGACTGAACAACAAAAAAATGACTGCAAAAGAAGTGCAGGCTACCGTCAACCTGCAAATGCAGGAAGATATATGTTGGGTTTAATTGTGTGGATTCTTGGTATGAAGAATTCTGTTTTTTCCCTTTAACTGCCGTATATTGGTGCTAATAATCTTATATGATTGCTGCCTCTGACAGGATATGGCCACATGTTGCTTGTGGCATCTAGGAGCTGTGAATTGTGCTGCCTGCTGAGGCCTGAAAGTATTCTTCTGATATCTCCTAAACACACAAAAAAGATTAGACAACTGCTTATCTGCCTTTGATAAAGGCAACATTACATCCACAGATATTTAACAGGAAAATCTGTTCAAAAGCTCAGCTTTCTGTCACAAAATGTAATTTAATTCTTTGCCAAAATTTAAGTCCCAACCTGTCAGGTGTTGATTCTTGCCCAGTGCATGCTGGGATAGGCTCCACCACCCCACAACTCCGGGAATTAAAAATGCATAGATGGACGTTTCTCAACTGTTCATGAAACTTATCTCTCTCTGCCTCAGGTTGGTGGACAGTGCTGGGTTAAGTTGTTTTTGCACTCAAAGGAAATCTACTGATATTATTCCAAAGACACCAAAGACTGACTGACTGACCTTCCTTTGAGTTCTGAATTTGACTCCTACTGATCACTTTGTTTAAATCCTGTATGTTTGTGTTGAGAGTTACCAATGCTGGCAATGTCATTGTTGTGTAGTCGACTGGGATGGGACTGGAACCACCACAGACCCGTGAAACCTCACATAAGGCTTGAAGCAGTGTGGTGCTTCTGTTAAAAAAGCAGTGTTCTCAAGACTTTTATTTTATTTTTGCTGTCATTACTCCTGCTTGGTTTGGGTTGGGCTCATTCAAAATAGAGGTCATGTGGAAGCAAATGATGCTTAGGGGGGAGTTAATGGCCATAGTATAATGATGCTTTAACTGAACACATGACAATCAGCAATCTTGTAGCTTTGACGGAAGGCTGAAGACAGTGATTCATTTCATCATTTCGGTGTACAGTGTGTGTTGCTGTGAGATACTGTATTTTTCTATTCTGTTTTTCCCTTTTTGTGTAAAAGCTGCCCGTGTTTAGAATGAGAAGTAACTGAAGTCATCCCACACCCAAAGGCTGCAGGGACTGAACGTTGAAATGCCTTGTGTTGGTTTCTTTTGACATGTGCATAGGTTTAATGTGTCCTAAATGTAAATACTTAATGCTTGTTGGTTACTGTTCCAGTTGTGTGTGCTTGCATGTATACATGTGAGACTTCATGCTTACATGCATTTTGTGTGAATGGTGTATTTATGAATGTTTGTTTTGTGTTTTGTTATTACCTTTCCCATTGCCTAGTCCTTTTTATGCCAATCACATCAGTAGCTTGAGATAATTGAGATTAATCAGTTCTGCGTTACTATTAAACATGATAGCATAAATACCTCTAACAAAGGGATAACAACTAGGCACTGGGAACTAAATGTTGTTTGGAAGTGCAATATTTATATTCACTCGTAATATTACAGTGCTTTCTTTTGATTAATGTTTTATTTGTGATTAAGTTGTGATAAATCAGAACTTTGTGTGCCAAAGTGTGTGATTAGCATGCAGCCAAATCCTTTGTTGGTTGCTGATTTGCTTTCTCTCACTAAGCATATTTCAAGTGTGAAATTTTTTTTTTTTTTTTTAAAGGATTTTTCTCACTTCAGATGTACTCACCACTGCAGGACTACCTTTCTGATCTCACTTTTTGTAGCACAGATTGACACAGAAACACAACCACCAGAGCATATCTGAGTTGGTCTTTGGTATGCTGACATAGTTTGGTAATTTATGTGCTCTGGTGTTGCACCTGTCCAAACACCACCATCATACTAACCGCCTGTTATACGTTTGTTTGCCTCATTACACTCTCTTCATAAATCCCCTCTTATTTGATAGTAAGTTACAATTTTCCAGATGGTCCACAAAATCTGCATTTGGAAAATGACTTTGATCCTAAAATGTAGTGTACATGATTTTTTTTTTTTTTTTTTTTTATTTTAAAAAAAAAAACATTTTTATTTTTTCTTTTTTTTTATTTATTTTTTTATTTTTTTTGTTTTTTTTTAAAGGAATAATTTTTTTTTTTTTTTTTTTTTCAGCTAAACATGGAAACATTATTTATGACAGGGGATCACTTTACTTCTTCCTCCTCAGTTACGTAAGGAGAAAGCACTGGTTTCTTCTTTTTATTTTTACATGTCTTAGCCAATTTTCACTCTCCGGGACTTTCAAAAAAGGTGTTGTAAATATTAATGAGATGGAGAATTGTGAATTTCCTCACCCCATATTGGGGAGACCTTTTGTGTCTGGTGGTATGGGGGCTCCTTGAAGGTCAATTTTTACCTGTTACGGTTTGTACTTTAAATAAAATGATTCCTTTTTAAACGTTTTTGTACTGTCATTGAATACACATTACTGGGAAAATAATTTATTTAGAAAACATTATATGAAATTATGCATGTCAGTTAGTGCCAAAAATGATCTGATACAACAGTTTTAATGTGAAAACACTAGTGCACTTTAAACTGACCTAAAGTGGTTAATTGCGGCACAGATCTGTAGAATGTGTTCTAATGGCCCTTTTGTGGAACCAACAGCGTCATTCGTCCACAGACAGCAGTATAAAAAAAAATTTCACAATATTGAATTTTGACATCAAAGAGAAGAATACTTCACTGTACATCATGTTGTAACATTGCCTTTTGAAGGGATCACTCGAAATGTTTACACACCAGTGTCACGTAAGGCTCGCTGGATAAAAAGGGTCCCACAGGTCCTGTCGACACAGAGTCAGAGCCACTGGCTCAGCACGGGAGCATCAATGCTTTGCTGTGCAGAAAGCTTCTCCGGGAATGTCCAAGCTCCTTAAGTAACAATGAATTTCCATGGCACGCTACATCTCCAAAGGTCCATCTTATTGAGGTGAGTTTGAAAGTTTTTTTTCCTCAAGCTCCAACCCATTTTCTTTTTGTGATTTTGCTTCAGTTTCACAGTCCTTGTACATTTGCTGGCTAATGTCTTAGCATTCGATTGTTCTTGATAGCTGCGTTAGCTTGCGCTGGTTGTCAATCACCTTCAGGTTTTGGATGTAGTGTCGGATATTGCTGGGACTCCGCAGAGAAAGGGTGTGATCTGAATCTGGAAAAAATAAATAAATAAAAAAAATCATGTCTGAGTCTGCAAATATTAAAGTTTTTTTTTTTTACTGGAAGAGCAGAAATGATCATATATATCAAGGTTATGTAGAAAATACTGTAGTTCTCATAAAACTTTGCGTAATGGTATTGCAGATGTAGCTTACATGTAGATATGCGAGTAGCAGGACCTTCTAGAAACATACGATCTGCCAGGCCCCTCTGTGGAGATGAAGGCACTGCAGAGGAGATATAAAATATTACCTTACGTGATGTATGCATGATGTATGATGAAACTGTTCAGACTTTTCCTGAATGCATACAGTCTCAGAGGTATGAAGCCAATAGTGTGGGTCAACTTGTTGCCAAACTAGATCACTTACCATAAGGTTGGCTTCTGCATCCTCGTACAATTTTCATTGTTTTGGCAAGCATTCGCTATGACAAGGGGAGAAAAAGGAAACCCTTCAAGTCAGTCTCTTATTTCGGACACGATTTGTAAGGAGAATAATCATACAGCACATTTAAAAAATATTTCAGTACCATCTTCTCAAAATTGACCAGTTTGTCTACGTCGTTTTCATTTCCCTCATGGATGAAAGTCATGTCTACATACAGGAATGAACAGAAGCAATTAGTATCCTGACAATATAGTCAAACCTGTCATTGGATTTGTGATTTATTGACTGCTGGTGTCTGTTACCTTTCAGCAGCAGAGGCATGAAGGGGATGTAAGGAGGACTGAGTTTAGCCACAGCCAGTCTGTATGCCCTGTGGTTGCGTGAAGGATCCTAACAGAATGAGAATGAGAGAACAGAGCACAATCAGACCATTAGAAAACTTATTATGGAAAATATAATAAATGTAAAACAATAATATTGTTTTAGAACATTTATAAAATGTATTCAAAGGCAAGCACATAGTGTAATTTACCATCAGTCTCTCATAAGCACAGTAAATCCTTTTTGTCTTGCTGGGTATTCTCTGTAACAGCAACAAGCAAAAGGTTGCACAAGTCAATTCCGGAGTATTAGTTTAGTGAATGTGGGACAACATTTATTATCATCATGACTGTTGCCTTCAGGGGTTTCTCACCTCCCAGGTCTTGTAAAGCCTCTGAACTGCACTGTTGCTCAAACCAAACATTACAGCGAAAAATGAATTGAGATTCTTCTGCTCCTTTAATCTGTGACAGAGAGGACACATAACTGTATACAACTCACAAAGTGCAGCCCCTAAAGTGGTGTTGGATTTACAATGTTTAAGAAGGGGTAAAAGTAACCCTACAGTAATGCAATTGGCATTCTGAGAGTGTAAGCACAATAGTCCAGAAAACATACCCACAGTGACAATACCTGCATGATTACAATATATGATATTAAGCAGGATATTAATGTTTACCTCATCACTTTCTTTGTTTACTATAACATCATGCTAATTAATGCTAAACGTATACTATATGCACAAAAGCACTGGGCCACACCTCTTAATCATTGAATTAAAAAATGGGTTGGCCTGGGCCTCTTAGTTCCAGTGAAGGGAAATCTTAATGCTTCAGCTTACCAATACATTTTGGACAATTCTATGCTTCCAACTTTGTGGGAACAGTTTGGGGAAGGACTGTTTATGTTCCAGCATGAATGTGCCCCAGCGCACAAAGCAATGTCCACAAAGGCATGGTTAGATGGTGTGGAAGGTTGGGACTCTTCCACAGAGCCATCAAACACCTTTGTGATGAACTAGAACGGAGACTGGATGAATGCGCAAAAATATCTACAGACACTCTCCAAAATCTTGTAGGAAGCCTGCCCAGTAGAGTGGAAGCTGTTATAGCTGCAAAGGGGGGGGGGGGACATATTAATGCCTCTGAATTTAGAATGTGATATCATAAAAATCCTGTAGTTGCAATGTGTAGGTGGCCCAATAGTTTTGTCCACATACTGTAGTGTATGCACTGGTAGACAAAAGAGAAAAGAGAGATGATTACGAATTACTAATAACTGTTTTTTCAGTTATGTCATGGGAAACATGAGGACTGTGCTAAATTTAATGGCAACCCATCCAGTTCTTGAGACATTCCAAACACAAATGCCAACCTCATGGTGGTGCTAGAGGAAAAGTTAAGGTATCACTACAATCTTATTCTCTAAGAACCATAAATGCCAAAAGTTTGCACCAATCCATCTGAGATTTTAATCAGTAAGTGACAACTATGAGCTGCTGGCTTTACTAGTAAAAAAAAGTCAAGAGATGGATGAGGTCAGCAGGTTTCATTGTTGAGATGCTTATTTGTTTAAAGACCAAAGTGATGGACTAACTGACCTACTTTGCCTAAATTTAAGGTTTTATGTAACTCTTACACTGCAGCAATCTTGATAAACCTCTTGAGCAGAAGGGCCCGTTTCACTAGGTCTTCACATAGGCACAGCTCAGTCACCACCCAGTACTGCACCTCATTGAAGCGACGCACAAACCGCTCCAGGTTAGCTGTGATGGCTCCAGGGAATTTATGACGGCCAAAGATGTAGTAGACAAGCTCCACCTGGAGAAACACAGACAATGAGTCACAGCCACTAACACAATTTAAACATGCTGTGAAACAGTAAGATAGAAGACAAGTAATCTTCTTTAGAAATGTGAAACATGCAGGAAATGACCCAGATAATCTGACTGGCAGAGATGGTGCTGTCAGATCTTTGTTGTTTGAATGCCAGTTTCCGCTTTGGTTAGGTATTTCAGTGTGCAAATAAACAGTTGTGGTTACAGTGGCCACAAGGTACCAAACACAACAACAAAGAGAAATACACAATAACATAAAGGAAGGAAATGTCGTTATGATTTCCCTCACGTCCAAACCATATTCTTCCACTTTATTGAAAGAGAGTTCTTTCTCACCACTGTCAACTCATTACCAGATCACTGGAGTTCTCTCTCCAATGTTGTAGGGCCTTTATCTTACAATATAAAGTACACTGATTGGACTATTTTTGTAAAATATCCTTAAATAAATCAAATTGAAAAGTGAATTGAAAAGTGAACTGAAATGTTGTTCTAAAATACTGCTGTGTTTTTCTTGTTGTTTTTTAGTGTTTTGCACCTCAGGGCCACCATAATTTTCCTTGTGTTCTGAAGCAGTTAGTTTATATGCTAAAGTCAACATTGGTCATAACTGGAGTTACCTCATGCATGGCTGTGAACAATTCCCAGTCATAATTGGTGAGTTCATTAGCAATGTCTTTAGAAGACATCTGCTCAAGAATGTCAGTGGTTCCTCGCTCTGGACCCTGCTGCTCCTTTAGAGGCACCTGGGAGAGAGAGGGAGCAGCAGCAGAGAGAATGAAAATCATCAAAGAATGTTGTTGGGGTGGGCATTTAATGACTCACCTAATGGGAGGGGAAACTGCTTTGAACTAAACCACCATGTGAAAACCATAATAAATAATATACAAAATAAGAATATATTTTATTTTATATTAATTTATTATTACTAGTACATGCCTATGCTACAGAATTGAATTAGCCTGTTTATGCTGTTGGCTGTTAAATGAAAATGACTGGATGCTTTTATAAGGTGCTATAGGTGCACAAGTAAACAAACAAAAAAAAAAAGGGTCATTTTAGCCCTTTGCTAGGTGGTTGCCTGGCAACCTGATGGCATCATAATATACCATGCATAACTGAAGTTTTGTGGATATAAATTAGATGTTATTGTTGGGGAAACAAAAATTATAGGATGCTTTTATAAGGTTTTGTAGGTGCATGAATGCTAAAAACAGGTAATTTTAACTGTCCTGACCTGTTGGGCAACATGATGACATCATAATATCTGATACAGATGAGAACCTTCAGGGGCCTAAGATATACCTGTGTTCCAAGTTCAGGTGCTCAACTCCTGATGGTGAAGGAGGAGTTGGCGGACAGACAGACAGAGATTTCATGTATTATAATAAGATTATTTTTTTAAACTAAATAAACAAAAAAGGGTAAAGAAGGCATGGAAGGAAACTATTCCTCACCAGCTGTTCCACTTGGCTGCTTGTGCAGATGAACAGTCTCTCGTTGAATCCCAGGGCGGTGTAGACTGCAGTAGCATCCAGCTTTAACTGAGCTCTTTCTGTGTGGATTCACAGGAATAAAAGTAATTTTATAGGTTTGATGAGAAACTGGATTATTCATCTATTATTCCAATAATTTAAAAGGAGCCGATGATTTAAATG
>VUQI01012950.1:14870-31178 GCA_015106735.1 Paratilapia polleni
CATTATTGTTGGTTTTTTTTTTTTTTCTTTTTTTTTTTTTTTTTTTACTACTTTTACTATTTCATACAGTTATTCATTGCATTCAGTGACCAATTTTAATTCATTTATATTCATTATGTTTAGTAAACAATTTTGTTTGTATAATCAATTTCAGCCACTTTAACCATATTTCTAGCAAACTGTTTCTATTGTTTATCCACATTTTAGCTACAAATTTAGCGAAGTTCACCTAATAATTTCTAGTTATTAGTTGTTAGCAAAGATAGCTCAAACTGTTTGTCTAGTATGCTTTTCTAACAATTTCAGTTGTTTAGCAGTTTCAACAGTTTAGCCATACTGTTAGATAACAATTTGAACTGTTAGCCACACTTTTAGCTTTCTATTACAACCATTTAATCACTTTTTGATCATTACATATCTCACTTATGCATTCCTTTTCGATTATTAACTTTTAACTATTAACTCTTCTGCTCAAACCTATTCAGATTTGTTTGATTCTTTAATTATATTGTAAATTCTGTTTTTTCAAAAGTTAGATGAACCTACCTATGTACCCCCTGGCTGCTGCAGAAGTATGCCCTAGGGGACCTCTACCCCTGTTTGAGAATCCTTGATTTTCTTGATTATTGCCTGTTATAGTGTTTGAGCCTTACTCACCTTTATCATGTGCTCTGATTGGTTGTATCCTCCCCACTGGCTCCTCAAAGTTTGAAAACCAATCAAACTGGTGGTTCTGCCAATAGCATAAGAGTGACTCAGCATGTCTGTGACATTAAACTGGCTAATGGCAGTAGAATGACATTCAAATGGTTTTCTCATTAAAATGTATTTCTGATACAACATTCTGTCACACTTTCAAATAAAGTCAATAACTGTATAGGGCTTACCCTGCTCAGTGACTGATAGCCATTCTCCAACCTGACATAGTATAAAAGGATGAAAAAGTGTTAAATAGTATGTGAAAAATATTTATGACTTATGAATTGTGAAATGTGAAATGATATCCGATAACACGTACACTTTTGTTCTCCTCCTTTCTCTGAATTGTTCTTTCAGTACGCTGAACAGGCGGGAATCAGCTGCCACATCTTTCTTTAGCCTCTGTTTCAACCCCAACATTGAAATAAAAAGATTGATGATAAAAAGATATTGACAGAGAAATTTCACAGTGATATAACTAAGAAGTAAATTTATTTGAGCCCAAAATCTACCTCCAGAAAGTCCAAGGCAATAGGGTCTTCTTTCAGCAGAAGGCCAAACAGTGCCACCCACTGGCCAACCAGCTTCACTACCTTCTGCTTAATGTTAAGAACATAGGCAGCCTTCTCCTGCTCTGAGCCCTCAGCAAGCTCTGCCTGGTAAGTGCAATGTTGGTTAAGGGTATAGCATACAAAACTTTATTTACAAAATAACAACAAAACAACTATGATAATTTATTATGATAATTGCAATCCTGATTCTCAGAGCATTATAAACACAACATACACTATAGTACACCTTTGTTTAAACTATTGAAATCCTCATAAGCAGCATGTTACTGTCAGTGCCATCATCACTGTTGTTAGTATAATTGACATTGCAGGATATTGGTGTTGTAGTGCAGGACAGAGCTGGCTGGAGGGCATGAAGACTTTGTGGGTGAGCAGAAAGTCACTCACGCAGGAATCTGCAGGGACACAAACATCACCACAATATAGTGTTCACAAACTAATTGACTTGGTCTGAACATTCTGAATCACTCACAGGTGAACAGGAAAAAAGGTATCTGTAGGCTTTACCTATAGCATCATTTCCATTAGTGTCCAACTTTATGGTTTCCAGTAAGTGTTCCATGATTTTCTCGGGTGTTCCCGACATAACTGTGTACCTGCACAGAGCAAGATAGAAAAGAAAGAAGAATGCCTCTCAAAACTTTGGATTTGCCTTGCATTGGTGCACATACTCGCACAACTGTTTCTGTAAAATAAAGTAATAAATGAATAAAAAAAATATTATAAACTGCCTTATTGCGTACACCTGTATTTCTAGGTTATGTAAATGTTGACTGATTATCTCCTCAAAAAGAAGAAGCACAAAAAGTCTCTTGACGTAATCATTGCATAGTTTGTCTAGCAGACGGTGTTTACAACACTTGGCAAGTTCTTAGTTGTATATCACAGCTGTGTGGACAATAGTGTTCTGTCTGTTTCAGATCATAAGTTTACTGTGTTTGCTTAAAACACTTTGCCTTCCAGCACATCTCCACTTTTCACGCCCCTCTTTTTCACTCATGATGCATTTACCTCATGTAACTTTTGTCTACTCTCTCCCATAGCATATTTTGTTCTTGACTATCTATGCTCTCCCTTTGTCTCTTTTCTTTCCTTCACCTCCCCCAATTGGTTGTGGATTAAATGGCTGCCCCTCCCTGAGACTGGTTCTACTGGAGGTCTCATTCTGTTAAAAGGGACAATCCTTCCTTCCCACAATCACCAAGTGCTTGCTCACAGGGGTTCATCTAATTGTTGGGGTTTTCTCTCTAATATTGTAAGGTCTTTACTTTGAAATATAAAGTGCCTTGAGGTGACTGCTTTGAATTGGTGCTATAAAAATAAAACTGAATTGAACTGAACATCTGATGTATGTCATAACTCCTTCAAAACTGAATTTGAGAATTTGAGGGCTCCTTTCTAATTTTATCAGGCTCAAATATCTAATAACGATTGGGTGTTAAGAGAATAAATGTTATTTCTTTAGTTACATTGATTTCCAAGTAAAGAGAAGAAACTCTTTAAACTCAGTTTAAATATAACCTAAATAAGAGGTCCACATCAACTTAATTCACCTTTATGTTTGCTAAAGTGCTTCAAGACTGATAAGTTATTCACTCAGGCAGGGTTAAAGTCCACTTATTTTCTGAATCTTAGATAATACTCCAATAATAGAGCCTTAACCACATCTGACAAAAAGATCTATATAATCATCTCTCACTGTCAGTGGCAGTGTTTGTCCTATTAGAGTGATGAAGTATCAGCCCACACCCAGAAAAAGTGTTATAATGATTATAAACCTGATTGTAAACTAACTGCTGTATTTTCTCTGAAGTGAGTGCGTCAGAGTCTCTTACTTGCTGTTGTTCCCTGCTCCTCCTTGTTCAGCTGAGTCCGCACTCTTCTCCAACACCAGCACAGTCTTCCCGTGCTCTTGCAGTCGCACTGTATTAGCCTCCACATCCTGAAGGACAGACAAGGAAGAAAACCAGTTCAATAAGATATTAATATATATTGTGTTTCATTCAAAGACAGACCTACAGTTCTTACACTGTCACGTGTGGCTGCATGTGCACTAACATTTTTGATGTCTGAAACAAGTTGTGGTGATAAACATGTAGAAATCCAACAAACCTTGAGGATCCGTATGAAGTCCTGTTTATCGACACGAAGGAAATGGCAGTTGTCCTCCCGCAAGATGATGGTGGCAGCTCGGGGGGCATCATTCAGCAAAGCTAGTTGCCCAAAATCCTCACCTTCATGTAGAGTAGTCACCAGACCCTGTGTGCACACAGTACTTTCAGCAATACAGTACACTTGGAATCAATTGCAAAGAATTTTATGAGAGACAGTGAGTTAGAAAGTTAGCAAGATTTATTTGTTTACTTGAAACCACTGGATTTACCTTCCCATGTGTGATCACATTTACAGAGCCTTTCCAGATGATGTACCAGGAGGTGCCTTTATCCCCTTGACTGAACACTATATCAAAAGATAGACAGAAAGCAAATGCATTAGTCATTTACACATTTCTAACCATTATAACCCCAAGAATATCACACCTTAAGGGCACCTTCTTAGAAAGTACTTTATTATGTATGGCTGTCACATTCAAGGAATGGGCAGGGTTGAAGAGAAAAAAGACTCGATGACCCGCTTGCCCTCAGTAAACAAACAAATTAATCATGACACGAGGTGGTCTCAATATCCTTAATGTTATTTTCTGGAAATGATGAATGAGAAAGAAGTGTTCCACAGAAGGAGATGGCATTTTCTGTATATTAGAACAGTACTCTACTGTGGTTCAGCAACACAATGAAGCTGTGTAAACTCACGGACTGTTCCGGCCTTGGCATGTGATTCAAAGACCAGCACTGCTGCCAGCTCCTTACGCACCTAAAGGCACAGCGGGGCAAGAAATGAGACCGAAGTGCAGTGATACCTTCTGCTACCATTTTTGCATTCTATTTGTTGTCAAGAACCCAAGATAAATGGGCTTTCCTGATTTTCTGGCAAAAATACCTGATTATTTTCACAAATTCTGGAACGTTCATGTTTCCAGTGTATTGTTAACATTTCTTTCATTTAGCATAAAATAATAAAAAAAAATATTATGATTGATGTATGCAGGTAGAATACTAACTTTCAAAAAACAGAATAAAAATTCTTCAGATCAAATTTACTATAAACTATCATGAAAAGAATCTTCTGAATTCCAGTTTAACAGCAAGACAGTCATTTTCAATTCAAAGTTGAACAGATCACATAAAAAAATCTATGTGTAGAGTCTTTAAAGATGTCAGGAGAAAACATTTATGGTGACTGACTGAAGAAGAGAGATGAGCGGCGGCCTTGACATGGAGCAGCTCCTCATAGATGACTTCCAAGTCCTCAGGACTCCTCTGACTGGGGCTGAATAAAAAAATTGAAACAATGGGCATAATAAGCAACATAAACAACTGATGATCGCTAACAATAACTTTACTGGCACCTTTGGATTGTTGTAGGAACCTTTCTAACAAGGTAATTCAGGTTTTTATGAAAAACTCTTATGTAACAACTAAACAAACTGACCATTTACGTAGAATCATAGTGAGCAGAGCATCAGGCCCAAGCTGAGAAAGCAGAGACAGAGCTTCCTGTAGTTCGTCCTCCGAGTCTTTCTCATTTGGTATGTGGTTAAGTCCAAATTGAGAGTCTTGGAAGCGGTAGAACTGTGTGTCCTTGTCGAGGAAATTCAACTCATGTTTCACTTTAATTGAGACAGAACACAGAAGAGGAAATAAAACCCTTTGAATGAAAAGTAAGAATGTGGTGATACAGTGATTACCTAATAGGTATTTACATATGTTGGCTAAGACAAACTTTCAGTTCAGTTTTCATGTTGGAGCTCTATAAAACCTTGGAAGGACTAGATAAATGGAAATAAATGCAAATGCTTTCTGATGAGTTCCTTCATTTGATGATGAAGCATTTTTGTCCTGATTGGAGTGGTCTCTTCCAGGAAGACAGTGTCTTGTCCAAAGAGCATAAGTGGTTAGTGAACACTTGACTGACTGAAATTACAATGTAAAACAAATGCCATGGTAGACTCAGTCACTAGATTTCAAGATACTCAAGCATATCTGGGATATTCTTAAGTGCTGCCAAAAGCATTATTATCAGAATACATGAAAAATAATTTGTTTGGGAATTATTACAGATTTGCCTACCGTTTATGAAAGCTGATGAGAAGGCCTAAGCTCACCCAACACATGATAAGTATCCTTCCTTAGCTTTTCACATCTTACCGTGAAGAAGTATTCCTTCATCCACTAAGACCTGCCACATTCCACATGCCTGACTTCTTGATTGGAGGCCTTCATTTTGTGTCATCAGCCAATCAACAAGGTCCTTACCAGAGCAACACTGCCTGTAAGAGAAATTTGCATGTAATTTAAAGACATTTCGCCATCACTTTTAATGATGAAATAAATCACACAGCCAGTGTGGGTACCTGTATGTTTTGAGGTGATACTTTCTATCTCGGATCAGGCCAGGATTCCTCTCAATCATAACAATATATACTGATCTGGCTGCCTTCACCACACGATCTGAAAGAAACTTGATAAATATGAGAAGATAGGTTAAGCGATTAAACCATAAGGGTCGTTTTTTAAGATTAAAACTTGGTGAGGAAGAATGAGAGAGAGAGAGGGAGAAAGAGAGAGAGAGAGGCATGTACATAAAGAAGAAACCTAAATCAGCCAGCTTTTGTGATGGTGACAAACAGAAGTCAGCAAAAGAAAAATGTTTGTGAAAGGGAGGGAGGCAATTTTCCCCTCAGTGTGGGATAATGTGTGATGGCATCTACATCAATAGCGTGTGTGGAGACTTCTGTAGGCGTCAGAGTGTAATGTAGTGTAGTGAGGGGGTTGCTGAGAGGTGAGAATGTGTTTAAGATGGCTATGTTAAACTCCGCAACACCTCAGTGACTTTCCAGCCACTAACTCTCTGGCTAGCACACAACAACAACAACAAGCTTTCACTTTCTGACAACTCTTAACTAGTTTCCTTTGAACCTGGTTTGATCTCCTCACCACTCATTCTCAGCCCCAGACACACACACACACATCACTTCAGACGACATCACATTGACTTATATTCATCTCAAGGTTAGTTACCCTAACCTAGACCATAACTTTAACCTAAACCTAAACCTCCAAATTAAATAAGGATATGATGAGGATATGAGGATATGGGGGCTTGCTTTTTGTCCCTAGAAAAGAGGTCACACAACATTGGTAATACAAATACATATAGCTACACAACACACTCAGGTAAGGTTTAAACTCAAAAACAAACTGCACACAAGGGTGCAAAAACCTGCCAACCACTCATGCAGAAGCAAAGCTTATGTAACAAGAATGTGCTTTGTTTGAGGCTGAAATGCAGTTCTTCTATTTTAGGCCTTTTCATCCTTGATGCTCTACTTGTATTTTGAACATAAAAAATGGATTTAAGCTACCACCCAACAATATTTACTATCTCAGTGATTGACAGTAGCAGAAAAATTTTGCTCCTCCTTGGTTGACTTCCATCCAGACACCTCCTACAGGTCTTGTGATTACACGCTTAACTCAGACCGCTGCCTATTTGTGCTTTGGATTTTCCTCTAGACACTGTTGTTTGTCCAAGGTGGTGACCTGGAGATTCACACAAAATCCAACATGGATCACTTGCTATATACTTTCTTAATGAGTGCAAGGCAAAGAAGCCAGCAACAGAAACTACATTCCGCCCCTTCTAGTCTTTCCTAACTCATTCAGGATGTAAAAGCACGTGCTGATCTTTGACTTATCTCCTGACATCGTGCCTCAATGACTTCAGCACAACCACTGGTTTTTCCTAATTAAAGCGGGCCACGACACATGCTGGTCAAATTCACACAAGGTTGTTAATTATAATGTAATATCTCAATTAACAACTGTGGGTAGAGTATACACTTCAACCTAACATCCTGACATTGGCCTCTTCCCAGACCTGACATCAACAGAGTAAATGTGCCTTGAGGCCTCTCTGGTGCCCTGCTACAGTTACTGTGTCGTAAGGTCACTAATATTCCCAGAGGCCCATTTTCCCCTGGGGCTCCCACAGTCACATTCTCAGGCATGTCAACTCCAAAACTTATTTTCTTGATGAGGCGACTTTCCATTACCTAACTCATTCCTTACAAAAACAATATCAAAAGCCATACATCACTGAGAGGCCTCCCCCTTGTTGTTAAACCTGACAGTCATGTGAATATTCAGAAAATAGAGTAACTCATTTCATGGAAGATTTTCTATTTCTGTAATTCACTCTGCTGCCGACTATACGCGGTTGAGTCTGTTTCTCAATGTAGGCCATCTAATCATGTTATCTCGCAACTACACACGCAAGTAATTGTTCCAAGTGAGTTCCAATCTCACTTCCAAGTGAATTACAGAGCAAACATGTTTCCCACAAGTGTGCTAGTCAATGACACAAAGTACAACACACACTCAGGCAGTGTGCAGCAACCAATAGTGATGTATAGACCATCTGTAACAATTGGACAGGCAACCATAATATATTTATGACTAAGATCCATTCTGCTGTTCAGGTCATTTTAAAGTCAAGAGTCTATATTATAAGGTGATTTACAACATAAAATGTAAAGCATAATATTCAAATCCATACTGGATTACACTTAAACTGTCAAGCATATGATCGTTATCTATGATCCTAAATTACTACAGCCAATTTTTGCAGGGCCAGCAACAGAACAGCCCGTGCAGTTTACTCCAACAGGGCAGATGCCTGTGCACAGTCATTCATTTGAGAGAAGGCCGTAATAGTCTTTATCACAGCTCAATTGGATTATTTTTTCTATGTCTTATCCTCTTTGACTTAAATCTGATCGTGACTAAAATTGTTAGTCATGCTCTTTGAAAATGTTTAATTTCATGCCTTTGTCTCATTTGGTGGAATATTGATGGGTACAGCTATCCACTGCGTATCTCCTCTGTAGGCGAGACATTTCTCTACTCTCTCTTTGACCTTGGTGGGCTGTATTGTGTGAGAAGCAGCTAGAGAGGAACACAGAGTGAGATGACAAGCAGCTTCATCTATGGGCTGACTTTTCCCCCTCAGCAAAAACAACACCTAATTTGTAAAGGAAACACTCTTATCCTGAAATATACCATAAACTTGGGTAAAGTATTTTCAGTTTTCATACCTTTCAAGTTGTATCAGGACAAAGCTTAATGTGAACTTGTGTGCTGGGAAAGTTAACTAAAGCACATAAACCTACTGCAGCCTATGGATTTAACTTACAACATCCTGTACCTTCAGAACAGTACAGCTAAAGGAAAGTGAAACGTATGTGAAAACCTTTTCAGAGTAGTGGCCTTAAACACTTGTTATACAAATCAAAAAGTATTTGTGATCAACACTAGCAGAAAATAAATTTGTGTTTCTATGGTGAACTCTACCTCGCTGCATTCATGTTTAAATAGGAAAACTACATGTTTTGAGTAAAAATGTTGGATCACAATCAGACTTTGCTTATTAAAAACCACAGATCTTGTGCAGTGCTATCATAATGTATGATGCTCATTAGTGACTTTTAGGATTGGGAGCCAACATTTGCTAAGCAGCGAAAAAAAAAAAGAACTCCGCGAGGTTAGCAACACATGCCTCCTGCAGACTCAGTTACTCTGTCCCCCTATTGTTCTTTTCCGAACCCCAAAATATTCACAGCATTGGTTATTTAGGAGTTGTAAGATGTTCTAGCTGTACTGTTTTTTACTTTTTCTGTCACAGGGAGACCACCGAACCTAAACAGGAGTCACTTTCCCTGTCAAATCTTATCAGTGTTTTAAAGGTTCTCTCCTTGGCATGCTGTTGAAGAAGCTGAGATAAAGCAGCATGAGGGGCCTGGACTGAGTGAGGTAGGATTCAGGAGGGTGGGGAGGGTCAATTTACTGTGGGCCTTGAAGTGCCCTTTAGACTCCTTATGACTGCTTGCCCCTGCAAGGAATGTGTTTTTTAAGACTCGCTTGAGTAATAATGCAGGATATTATAACAACAAAAGAACAAGTTCAGCAGTTTGAGAGGATGCAAGCTCTGCAACTCTGGATTATACCAGAGGTCAGTAAAGCTTAAAACCATCAGTGCAGAGAAAACTGTCAAAGGATATATCAACTAGAGTCTGGTCAGCTAATTAGTGACAACTGACAATGGATCTGACATGTGCTTAAAGACCTGATTGTTTGGGTCTTTCATATCATACCTCTTCAAATCATACCTCACCTCTGAAACTGTGGCTCTCCTTATGTTCAGTGTGAGAGTTTAACAGTACCACTGAGAACACTGAAATACTGTTGACTGTTGGCATACATACCTGCTTCATAGTGTCTTTTGAATCCAGAGCCTCTGGCAGTGGAGTCTGGGAGAAACAGAAAGACATACTTTATCCGCACTGAACCATTTCTTCATATCTGAAACTTCTAAAATAAAGCAAGTAAATTGCTTTGGAACAGCATTCCACAGGAACTAGCTGGACTGGTTGTTGATGATAATCTTGCTGTAGTCGGGCCAAAAAAACATATATAACCAAGCTGGACTGTCGAGACAGAAAGAATAATTATTTTCTTTTTATTGGTATGAAGGTCACTACAAATAAATTATCTCAACCTGTGATGTGTTACCATTGTCTCCAACACGGTGTGGGTGGGTATCAAGTGTGTAATGAAGTGGGTGGAAAGAGTACATAGACCTCAGCCAAGGAAAGTACATAGGCTGTTTTCTTAAATTTTGTTAAGGCAAACCGCTGCTATAAACAACAGACTATCCTTTCATGTGAAAAGTCTTTTGAAAAACCTGAACATTTAAAGATTAATACTGAAGCAGCTGCCACAGATACACAATACTAAACATTTTTTTTCTTCAGACTCCTGCAATCTTCACCTAAAAGAGTCAGATCATTCTTCACTTTAACCCCCTACCATGTAGAAATATTCAACATTCCCATGTCTGTACTTTGGCCTAAGTTAGACTTCCCCTTTGTTGCTTGGTTTTTATGTTTTTATGATCATCTTGTGGTTGCTATTGTGTGTCTGTATTCCCAAGGTAACTGTCTTTGGTGAAATTAATTGGACCTATGAAGGACACGGCAACTAATTTTTACACAACACATTTCAACTTGCCTCACAATTCTAATCCTATACTAGTGCCAGTTTATTACAAACCTGTCTGTCTTTCTGCTGAATTGATGTATTATAAGAACAGCTTAAAAAGTAAGACATGCAAAGTAACATACATACAGTAGCTGATAAGATTGATCAAGAAGTTGTGATTAAGTCTTCACATACGTGATAGACATCCGTTTCTCCAGTGCTACTCCAGACAGACTTTGTGGTATGTTTTATCTGGCCTGCTGGACAGCCAGCTACGCCATGTGATCATAGCCTGAATGGCAGATGGCCATTTTTTTTTTAAATCTAAGTAATAAAAAACCTCATCAGGTCACATGGCAAATGTGAAGGACTTAAAGAAACACTAAAACTAGATTGCAGTTTTGCTTTTAACTGAATTGTGACTGAATGACAGTGACTCCATATAACCTTATGTATATATAGCATAGTTTCATCAGTTATGAGCCAATCAAAACAAACGCGCCTCATAAGGTTAAAAAAAATGTGGAGAACACACAGTCAGGAACCTTTATGCATGTGAGGTATTTTTTCTGCTTTGTGTCCATGTGTCAGCACTGGTATGTAAGAGCAAGAAGTCCAAGAGGGATGCTGCTCTGGCATCTCCTAATGACGACAGAAAAATAAGCTCAGCTTCGTCCCTATCTGCCTCATGTGCTCAGAGAAAGAATCAGCTTATCCCTCAGGGTTTGTCTATTTGGACTTATTTTTGACAACATGCAACAATGAATAGAAAGACTGGACACCATTCTGGAACAGATATGAGCTAAACAACTTTGAATAATACCAAACACGACATGTAGGCTTAGTTTTAGTTTTTACTGAGGAAGATTCCACTATTGTGCTGGTATAGCACAAACAATGCTTGGAAAGATAATCTTGCATATAATATGAACTCATGCATTTATTGATTTTGCACTTAGGGTGATTTAGCATGCTTTCAACATGGTCGTGCAACTTGTTACTGGCTCTAAAGTTAGGTGATTTGTCAGCTGTAAGATATCCTTGGTTTTATTTGCATCAGTGATTCATTTAAATTTTATTTATTTAAAAATATATTTCTATTTTTATCCTTCTACATTAAGTAGTTTGGGTGTCAGGTATTATACAGTCAAGGTAAAAAAAAATCAAAATCAATCATTTGCTGTTCATGTGGATATTTTAATTACTTTATGGAAGCATGACATTGATATTTGGCTGGTAAAAGCAGGCGGTTCAGGATACAGTCTCTGGAGATTTATAGTAGTCTTTGGCCTGCTGATACTTAAAAGTCAGGTAAATTTAGAACCAAAGACTTTCAACACTGCTGTGTCTTCCTGTGACCTGGAAACCAAAACCTCCCCCTTTTGGCATTCTTCTACAAACTCTTCTGTAAACTGAGCAAGGGTGTTCCAGGGAAGGTGAACAATAAACAATACACTATTTATAACCTGAGATTAATAACGATAATAAAAAAATAGGTGTTGTTACCGTCCTGTGTCACCACAACCAAGCTGCTAACACAATAGAAGAATCTGCTTCAGTCTACTTAGAAGCATTCCTGAAATATCTGCAAAATGCAGAGACCCCAGTTGATTTATATAGTTGAGGTGGAGCTACTTTTATTAATTTAACGCATGACTAAAACAACTGATTGTTTTGGATCAATGTGCTGTGTATTTTCCTGGATTAATCAGTTGATTGTTTGGTTTCTAAAAAACGACAACAGTGGCAAGAAATGCCACCACAGTCAACCAGAACTGAAAGGGACACCCTCACATTGCCTGGTCTGTTAAATAGTCTAAACACCAACATTAATAACAATCAAATCAAGCTATCGAGATAATTAAAGGGAAAATTTGAAAAGTTGCACTCATGAAAATGTAGATGTTGATTAATTTGCTTTAACTGACTAATTTGTCAACTAATCAGCTGCATGTGTTTATACTGTGGTGAAACAAGTAAACAAAGTAACTGCAGCTGTGAACAGTAGAAGCAGTAAAATGGCACAGAATTGTGCTTAAGTACAGTATTTAGTTACATGTACTGCTCACATAAGAACACTAGTTTACTCTCAAATTCTCAGAAATGTTCTTTTACTTTTCTATCTCGACTTTTATGTTTCAGCATGTATACGCACTCTTCTTATGGGGGAGTCACTTTTACAAAAACTTTCAGGGTCTTTAAGCCAACATGTGTCAGACATATACGAGACACCAATTTGCACAGCAGATTATGATTACAGTCTTTTAGAAGCTCAATACCCCTACCAGCAGCGATTTCACATTAACTGAAGCAAGTAAGCAAGTAACATCTTGGAAGCCTTATTCTGTGCTGAAGCCTCGAATTTAAAGTTTTATTAACTATAGGCCTATAAGACTTGTTCTTGTTATTTGGAAATGAACAGGTGTGGATTATGATGTCAAACAGTAACGCATAAACATCATTCTCATCTCTTCTTATCCGCATCATATTTAAGTGGCACCATGCAGTAAAACTAATTCTTGTCAGTGTTCCATGAAGTACTCCGCAATCATTTCAGTCGCTGAACTAATACATATGTAAACATTAAAGAGGCATACCCAGCTGATGCCCCGTATGGTCGGTTTTTCCACTGAGTAGCGGTCCGGGAACACTTGGTAATTGTGACTCCGAAAGAGATGCATCTTGTTTCAGATCAAAACAACCGACAAACAAGTTTCCCAGTAAGAAGATCTGCAGACACACTCGGCAGCTCTAGACATTATTCACGGCACAGTAGGCTGGATCGCCCCATCTCACGCTCATTACTGCACATCGGCGACTCGACACGGTGTCGACTCATAACTCCGCATTTTGTGCCCCTAATTCCAGGCAGGTCCTGCATCAAACTCAGATCTTGCTGCCTCATTGAGGTCGGGCTGTGTAATGTTCAGCCATCCCTCGCAGCACAGGCGCACTGTTGCTGCGTTGCGTGTGTGCGCACTTTGACTTTAGCAAGGAACTGCATCAGAGAGACTGCCTCTTCTGGCAGTTTTGCCACCTAATTAATAACGGTGTTTGGTTTATATAGCTTGACCCCGTGTGTGGGCAGGTGCAGCCTTAACATTCTGTCCTTCTTTTAAAAAACATGTCAGCGAATAGACGTGTTTATTTCAGCACACTCTCAGATGGCAGTAATGGACTGCTCAAAGATGTCAAAGCCTAACCTGTATGAGCATGAGTGGTCAACAAAATCCCCACACACGCCTACTCACACAAATAACTTACAAAATATTTGCACCCTTTCTTTAAAGTACCTCGTGTATTTGTTATAAATTTACATCATTTCGTGGCTGTACTTTAGGTTCATCCCTGTGATTAAAAAACAAGCAAACCAAAAACTGAATGAATCCATACATATACACACAACTGGCTCACAGGATTGTAAACTGTCTGTTTACCCGACGATGGGTCAAGGGGATTAAAGGAGGCATAATTTTCCATGCAGGCACTATATAGTCAAGTTTGTTCAGTACAGTAGTTCAGAAAAACACATAAGCTGCAGCACTCTGTACAGACTACACACTTATCAGGTTGTCCAGCTGTCTGGCTCAGCTGGGGCTGTAGGCACAGATAAACAGCTTCAAGGGCAGAAAGTAATTTAGTTTTGAGGACAGCACTTAATGCCTTTAAGCAGTTCTAGTTCACAGGTGTTTGTCCTTTGCGCAGGTGTTAAACTGTTTTATACCCATTAAAGGTTTATGGAGTCACGAAACCCATAACAGGTGTACTGCAGTGTTCAGTTCTGAATGGATTTTTTAAAAAAAATATTCCTTTCTCTTTGTATCTGATTCAGCCCTTATGCTTGTAGTTCACACCTATGGCTTTCTGTGTTCTTTTATAGATGCAGATGACTTACTTCCCCCATCTCTGGTGTACGCCGTCTTGGTGGAAAACTGATGGATCTGACCAAGTTCTCCATCAAGAAAATGGTTCGAACAGAATCTGTGTGAAGAAAAAAAAACACGGGGTAATAGTTGCTTTCTTTAACAGTCAAGGAAGAAAAATGGGAATGCAATGTAAAGCATTTTAATAGTCAAAGCAAAACAAGCAGATCTAAATCTGCAGACTCTTAATTAAGAACAAGGGGACCCTTTTTAAAACTTAATTTCCCATGTACTGCCAGTTATAACAGGATCATGTCTAACTTTGTGCTGCAGGCTGGAAATGTTATGTAAGAATTGTTTAAATCCCAGCTATTGTTTCAGTGCAGGGCAGCCCTTCCTGTACTGACCTCAGTTTCTGTGTCAGTTTGCCAAGGCTTTCCACAAGACACACACACTGACCAGAACATTCATTCGGTCCTACTTTCCATGCTTAGCTGGAATGGGAGCTGTGTATTCAAACTGCCTCTTGTGTATGTTATTCTTAAAAGTCCAGCACCTGCTGCTTACCTTTGCTGTAGACATTGCTGCTTCTGTCTTGGAGCCCTATTACATTACGGTGTGGTGAGTGAACAGTGGCTCTCAAAGCCTACAGAACTTTCTTTGTTTTGAATCTCCCCATACCAGAAGGCTGTACTTTGAAAGGTACTGTGAGGCATATTTGCTGCAATTATTCAGAATAAATAGTAGCTTCTTACCACGTTTGGACCTCCTTCGAGTCATGAGAACGCTCCAGTTACAATTGTCCCAAAAGCCAGTCTTAAAAGTAACCAAGCAATCAAATCCAACTAAACAGAAAGTACTGTTGAAGTTTAGTCGATAAGTTTTCTGCTCTCTGACTAAACTGTGTGTATCTCTGTCTCTTGAAAATGCCTCACAGGGGCTCTGTGATGCCACATAAGGAATGTTCACAACGAAAGAATCCAGTTTTCCTTCTTATGACCTCCTGCGGGAATTTTAACACAATAGTTTAGCTGATAAGGAAGACATATTGCTACGGTCGGGTTGATGGTATCTGACAAAGTGACTGTCTTGATTGTCTTCTGTAAATAGCAGCACATTACTGAGAAAAACATTGTTTCATGGGATTTATATTTATTTTGTACCAAATATAAAAGGCCCCAGCTACACTTCAGCTTTCAAGAAGACTAATCTACACTGGATGGAAATAATCTCTGGACTAACATTTAAAAACCCTGAAAATTCTATGGTGGTAATTGCTTTGTGGCCCTGGGATTGAAATCAAACCTCATTAACTAGGTTGCAGGTTTAGGTGACCTTGTTTTAGGTTCAGAGAATATAACCATTAAAAGGCTCCAAGTTTCAGGATGGACTGCATTTAGACTGTTGACACTTTGAAGTCTTATGGGTTCAGGTCACTCTGCATTGCATAAGGATTCATATCACAGTTGGGGCTGGCATGTTGAAAATAAATGCTGCCCTCTGTTGAGGATGCACATGCCCTGCAAAGCAGATGCATTGATTGAAAAGGTAATGCATGCAAGCGCTCAAATTCATACATAAATCCTGATAATGTACAAAATAAGGATACCAAGGGATTTAGAAATTGATCCACTGACTGAACTGACTCAACTTTTTTTTTTTTTTAAATAAAGAATTCACTAAATTAAAGAGTCATAAATAAAACAGTAAAAATTTTAAGTTTTAGTTACGGATGATTATGTACTTAATTTTATCACACTATTAACCCATAATGTTGCTTTGTGTGTTGTGTGTCTCTCTCTGTGTTTCTCTTTCCCTTTTTGTATTTATTTTCATGTGTGTCTCTATTTAGATCCTTCGGGAATGGGAGTGGGATTTCCTGCAACACACCCATGGAATGTACTTTGCCAATTGTCTTTGTTGTGACTGTCCAGTGGTGCACGCGCGCACACACACACACACACACACACACACACACACACACACACACACACACGCACATTTTCCTTCCTTTCT
>VUQI01012950.1:35259-72157 GCA_015106735.1 Paratilapia polleni
ATTTAAGAGAGTTTTTTTTTTTTTGGGGGGGGGGGGGTGAACCAGAGAGTTAGGAACATCTGATTTTATGATTTCATTTATTTTTCATTGGTTTCTGATATTTTATACATTAATCACAAATGACGGGCAAATCACGGTTACAATAATCAATAGTTATAGCTGTACTTGTGTTGGATTTTTTTTTTTAACATGATGCTGCCATTTTTAGAATGTCTCTCAATCAAAATCTATGTTTTTCTCTCTTCACAGGAGTTTTAGCACTCTGGACTCTCGTCACACACATCATGTACCGTCAGGACTACTGGCGTACCTGGCTCAAGGGTCTCAAATTCTTCATTGCTGTTGGTGTGTTCTTCTCAGTTTTGGCTGTGGCTGCCTTCGTTACCTTTCTGACTCTGGCCATCATGCAGAAGCAGTGTAATCTTGTTTTTTCTGTTCCTATTTTATAATGAATTTTGTTTAATAATAAGAATTCAGATACTCAGAGATTGAAGGATTCTCCTTATGCAACTAGTAACCATCTTGTTTATTCTATCCCACAGCTCTCACTGACCCGAGGAGCTACTACCTGTCCTGTGTGTGGAGCTTTCTGACCCTCAAATGGTCTTTCCTCTTGGCCCTGTACTCATACAGATACCGCCAGGAGTTTGCGGACATTAGCATCCTCAGTGATTTTTAGTCTGTACTCACTTTAAAGACTTTGATGGACTTGGAAGGGTTTTTAGGCTGCCAACAGCAGCTGGGCAATGAGCTTTTATAACAAAGAAGAGGAAAAGCAGATGTGGCTAGATTAAAAAGTCATCTGACTTTTATCACAAGGAGTTGCACTTGCTGCACTTGCTTAAGAAGCTCTGTATTTGTATTGTAACCTGTTCACCCAGTTTTAAGGACCTACATGTTGCGGTCCTGTAGTAAGTCTGAACTTCCGAAGACGTCAGCTGCTTCTGAATGAATTGCTCAAGGATATTTACAAAGAGACATGCAGGTGGTTTTAAATACAGTTATCTTTAAACAACTAATGTAAAAGGAAATCCCCACCATAACAGGCTTTTAATCAAATGATTAGTGTTTCAAATGAAATTGAAAATACTCGACAATAAAATCCAAACCAAAACTAAAACCATTTACCTTAAACTTTATACTAGCTTGAAGGTGACTGATTGTTTTCATCCATATTAGCTCTTAAACAGTCGGCACTAAACTGCAAAATACTCATATCTCCTGATAGCCACTGACTTAATGTAAAGTATTTTAGCATCCATCATAATCCAGGACTTGTTAAGACAATACCAATACCACTGAAGCTGCACTATTCTGCTCTCGCTATGAGCTGTCATTATCTTAGCCTAAACATGTTGTATCACGGCTAAACATTAATGTGTGAAGCATTACTACAAACAGATCAAGCTGTTGCAATTCACTAACAAAAATGGCAACATTATTAACATTTTGTTAATATAAACGTAACAACTGAAACTTCTTAACCTTCACTTCTGTGTACAGATGCAAATGTCCAGCTTAGACAAGTTAGATACGTTTTATGTGCATTCTTCTTTTGTTAAAAATCTTCTGCGGCAGTTTTTATACTGACTCATGCAAAATATCTCTACACAGTTCTCTGTATTTATTCTTTCCCCTACACGTCTCTGTACATGTTGCTGCAGGTGCACCTGCTGCCATCCGTCTACATGTTGTCACTGTCCTGTATCTCCAGTACTTGTGCCATCTTCTGTACCATTGGCACCACTGGAAAAACAATCTATCTCACTCTTTCAGAATTTTTGTATGGACTCAGTAGCCTACTAAAATATTGGTTCTCATAACATCCCTGTCGTTGTCAGCTAAACAATGTTTTTGAAAGTTTAGCCACAAATATAAACAGTTGCTCTTTAATTTAAAGCTTTCTTTCAAGAGAGATGTTAAGATAGGATAAGAGCCTTCAAATGGCTGTAAGAAAGGAAGAAGTGTTTGACTTTTCTATCATTCTTGAAGGTGAGGCATTCATGTGAAATTTGTGCTTTTCATGTTTTGTTCCACCAGAGGGAGACTTGCTTTTTCTGTCGAGAGGCCATCTGAATATTCTGACATTCCTCTTTTAGAGAAAACACAAATGGAAATACTAAATAATTGCACTTTAGTCTGTGATATTGATGCCATTGTTTTGCACACAGATTCTGATACAATGGGACAAAATCATGTTTTACACATTGTCATCTCTGTCTCACCCTTTTATTGTTAAAAGAAGCTATTTATATGTATCATCAATTTTCCAGTTAGTTGTGTAAGTCAGATTAAACTGTATTGTAATTGGTTTACTTCCAGCTGTAGCTTATGTCTAACTTTTTCCCATAAAACATGTAAAGTTGTATTTTTCTTGATGAGAGTGTGAATGTGAGGATGCTACATGTATATAGAAACCTAATAAAATGCATTTGTTGTTAATTACATCATTTTGTATTTTTGCTCAGTAGTTCAAAGCTGAAACAGCACCTTCAGCAATTTAACCGAGTTAACTGTTTCCCAGCAGTGTGCCTGTACCAGGATTTCTCATTTTAAGCTCCACCCAGCAGGTGTAGAGGGTCTTTAGCTTAACTTGAAAAGTAATCAAACAAGTCTCATTTGAGCCAAACATCTACAGACGTGCTTTAAGAGTAAGCAAGGTAAAAGTAAGTACCATCTCTTCACACTTCTGTGTTATTGCTTTAACATTGTTATAACAGGCTGATTTCTTACATAGAGCACTAATATCTGTGTGAATGTGTTTGCCTTTTCTTGCAACTTACCTTTTGTTTTATTAGTCAGCCGCAATCAGTCACAATAAAGGT
Organism: Paratilapia polleni; assembly: GCA_015106735.1. Lineage (NCBI taxonomy): Eukaryota > Metazoa > Chordata > Actinopteri > Cichliformes > Cichlidae > Paratilapia > Paratilapia polleni. The sequence continues at coordinate 38,085 of VUQI01012950.1, forward strand.
ATACACCAGGAATTATTTATTTTAATTCACAGGTTATATAGAACACATTTTTAGTGTACCTAGACTGATATTCATAGTATATATTCATATACAGCATTGCCATTGTGGAGTTTTATTAATTAAACAATGAGGTTAAATCTAATTTTAGTTTCTTAATACAGTTGTTTCTTCTTTAGCTTTAGTTCCTAAAAACCCTCATGGCCTATTCCGTGTTTAAGAGTTCATAACATTGAAACAACAGTTACAACTGACAGTTGTCGAATCATCTGTTCACCCCAAAAAGTAAAATATCTGTGTTTTAGAGTGCTATTGTATCGTCATTCCGGTTAATTTTTGAAAATATCTTCAGTTTTTCTGCTGCATGCGGAATAAGATGACTGAGGACTTCGTAAAATTGTGCATGATCTTTTATTTAACTGGTGCTGATCAAACATTTTATAAGTCCATTGAAGTTTTGGCTTATCTTTCATCCTTCAGGGTTAGATAAGGACCTTATACTTGAAGTATAGACCCAGGTTTAGTATAGGGAAAGGTGTTGGTGTAAGGTGAAGCATAAAATGTGCAATGATGCTTCAAGTACATTGCTGAGTTAACATGATATTGATGCTTTCATGACTTAATTACAGATTTTACAACAAAAAAAGACAACAAATGACTATGACTAGAGGATATGAGTGCTAGAGTACTGTGTGAAGGCAATTTTAAGTTTATGTAAGTCCTTAAATTTCACTTTGAAGACATAGTATGAGAGAAATTCTGTGCCTTTAATATGTTTCCCTATGTTGTAGCCATGCAGCAGAACTGCCCACGTTATGTGATTGACAGGCCGGCATATAATCTCCCAGACTTTGACAGAGAATTTGACAAAAAGAGTCGACAGTTCCCTGTTGGAGAAAAAGTGAAGACACTCTTCAGGTACAGAACTGCAATCTTACTGCACAGTCATGAACGATGTGCCTTTCTGTCACACAAACTCTGCATCTGACAAGCCTATGTGTTGTGATCAAATAGTGAAGAGCACTTTAACTATGACTCAGTACAAAGTTTAGACGTGTGTATGGACTTGTATAAAGGAAGAAGCAGAAAAACAGCTCTTCAAAAACTTTGTTGTTTGTTTCTGTCAGATGTTCTGTGCCAAGACTGAAGGGCTTATTATTCAGACATCTACCTGTCCTGAGCTGGCTTCCCAAGTACAAAGTGAAAGAAAACCTGCTGTGTGATGTCATCAGCGGGGTCAGCGCTGGCACCATTCAGGTTCCCCAAGGTCAGTCCATCCTCTACTCTCAGATGACTCTGTATAGAAGCCTCTGACTGATGCTGATGTTGGTGGAGTGGATAACATAGTTTTGTATTATTTTTTATTATTTATTTGACAGCTTCTTTTCTTTCCAGGCATGGCATTTGCTCTCCTTGCAAATCTTCCTGCTGTCAATGGTCTCTATTCTTCTTTCTTCCCCCTGATCCCATATTTCTTCATGGGCACTGCTCACCAGATGGTCCCAGGTAAATCAGAGTGATTTATCTACAGCAATTTTGTACGATGACAGTGATAAGTTGCCAGAGCTGCACAGTGCTGCACTGAGCCTGCCTTTGCCCGCCTTGCAGTATGGCAAGGAAAATAGATGTGACACACTACTTTCTATGTCCAGGTACTTTTGCTGTTCTCAGCATTATGGTGGGAATCGTGTGTCTTAGGCTAGCCCCAGAGTCGGATTTCAGTCATTTCAATACCACTCGTAATGCTACAGTAGTGGACACGGATAGGATGAATGAGGCTCGCCTGGGTATATCTGGAACTCTGGCCTGCCTCACTGCAGTCATACAGGTACTTGTACCACTAAAACCTCAGTCTTTTAAAGTAAAATTTGAAAGCAATGTGAGGTATAGTTTAAAGGTGACACACTGAGAATGACTTACGTCTGTACAGATTGGTCTTGGCTTCATGCAGTTTGGGTTTGTAGCCATCTATCTATCAGAATCCTTTGTCAGAGGCTTCATGACTGCTGCAGGACTGCAGATCCTAATCTCAGTGCTCAAGTACATCTTTGACATTAAAGTGCCACCTTATAGTGGTCCGCTGGCTGTTATATATGTAAGTTTCCCATTATTAAAGAAAAAAAAATGACAAGATACTTTGAAAAATTATTATTTGTCAATAATGCACATAATTTAATTGTTTCCAAACAGACTCTCAAAGATATAATATATGGCCTTCCTGCTACCAACATAGCCTCCTTAGTATTTGCTTTGGTCAGCAGTGCAGTTTTGATTGTAGCGAAGGAGCTAAGTGACCGCTATCGTCACAAACTTCCCTTCCCCATTCCTATGGAGATCATCGTTGTAAGTAGTTAATTTTGATCTTTTTTGTCTCTTGTGTTTTTTGGGGGGTTGTACATGTGAGGTGATGGACAGTATATATTAGATTGTAGTGTGCAATTTCTGTTCCTGTTTTACACAGGTGGTGGTGGCCACAGCCATCTCAGGTCCTCTGCATCTTCCTGAGATCTACCACATGGACATTGTGGGAGATATCCCTCTGGGGTAAAGCAAACATCAGCATACTCAGGATTATTGGTTGCTCTTGCCCTAAAGTTATTCATGCAATTCATTAAAAAATATTAACTTTTATTTATTTATTTATTTTATCTCTTTTTTTCTAGATTTCCAGCACCAATCCTTCCAACAGTAACTCAGTGGGAAGAAATGTTGAGCACAGCTTTCTCTCTGGCAATTGTTGGATATGTCATCAATTTAGCTATGGCCAGGACACTGGCAGCCAAGCATGGCTATGATATGGATCCCAACCAGGTAGAAAATTTCTTTTAAAAGTTTAAGAAGTATATTTTACTTCATTTTGTCAATACTGAATAGGTGTTCTTGAATAGGAAATGCTGGCTCTTGGTTGCAGCAATTTCCTTGGGTCTTTCTTTAAGATCCATGTGATCTGCTGTGCTCTGTCTGTAACCCTGGCTGTTGACAGTGCTGGAGGAACCTCACAGGTGAGTGCTAATTGTACTCAAACTGTAACTCAGAAATTACTTTTGGAAATTTTTGTGGACTATAAATAATTATTTACTGAAATCCCTAACTACTGCATCTCTGTTGCTGCCCACTTGTAGTTTGCCAGTCTGTGTGTAATGCTTGTTGTAATGGTCACCATGCTTGCATTGGGAATCTACCTGAAACCACTTCCAAAAGTAGGTGGACACAACAGTGTGACCTTGATTATACAAAGCTTACAGATGTAAGTGGAAAAACGTAGGCATAATAAGTAACTCCTGTTATCTTTTTTTCCCCAAGTCAGTGCTTGGAGCATTGATTGCAGTCAACCTGAAGAACACACTCCTACAGCTCTCTGATCCCTATTACCTATGGAAGAAGAGCAAATTGGACTGTGTAATTTAAATCCTTTGAAAAGATATGGAAGCATAATGCAATGTGTTTTTTTCCCATATTTTGCTATGTTTTATTGTTTCTTCTCTTCCAGTGTGTGTGGGTTGTGTCATTCTTGGCCACATTCTTTCTTAGCTTGCCTTATGGTGTTGCTGTCGGAGTGGGTTTTTCCATCCTGGTAGTGATATTCAAGACGCAGTTGTGAGTAAACTGTATGAACATGTATATTAGAACCAAAAATGAGCCCTAATGTTTTACTTTATTTTATAACAATGGTTTTCCTCTTAGTCGTAATGGTTCAACAGTGGTTCAAATTATGGATACGGATATCTACAAAAACCCAAAGATGTACAGTAAGGTATGACCAGTACATATACTTTGTGTATTTTTGCCATTACAGAAAATATAGGATGAATTGCATCTCATTTTTTGGGATAACCCCACAGGTCATGTCAATAACAGGTGTGAAAATAGTTAACTATTGCTCACCCATCTATTTTGCAAATGCTGAAATATTTCGCCAGAGAGTCATCAAAAAGGTAAGCTGAAATGACCACTTTTGCTGTCAAGCAAGATTAGCCAAGTGTTCATGTGGCATATAGATGTTTATATAGTGTTTTTATATCTAGACTGGGCTGGACCCTGGCAAACTTATTCTGGCCAGGCAGAAGTTCTTGGCAAAAGAACAGAAGGAAAAAGCAAAGGAAGATAAGGACAAAAAGACAAGAAGGAGGAAACCCAGCTCTTTGGTTAACATGAAAGCTCAGGTGGGATCAAGCACACATTACATCTGACACATGTAATTTATGGGCCACCCAACTGTCAATATATCCCACTGAGTGGTGATTTACTGAAAATACAACTCATGACCTTTTCTGTACACCTTTCTGTATTCATTTCCTCCAAATCTAGACCATATCTCAGCTTGAACTGCAAAACGACTTTGATGTGAACGATGGCAGTGCCAACAAGGCTGAACCTCCTACGAGCTATGTCAACTTCCATTGTAGTGACATTGAGCTTGGCGAGCAGTTGCCTGACCAAGAGCCACCCAGTCCCCCTGTCCTCACATTGGAGCCCCAGCCAGTGCCCTTCCATACCCTAATCCTTGACCTAGCAGGAGTCTGCTTCATAGACCTGATGGGCATAAAAGTATTGATAAAGGTTAGAAAGTTCTTTTTTGTACTAATAGAATCAGGCTTAATATAAGTTGTACGCTGAATGCTTTAGGTTCTCTTTTCTAGTACAGACAGTAACCATAAAAGATTTAAGATACAGTTATTTTAAATTCAAAAATAATTTAAGATGGGAGTTAATGTTTTTTGAAAGAGGTTTGCTAATTGTTACTAATATAAAACTGATGTCTAAGAGCTAAGTTAATTAACACAAATTATAATTTAGCATAATAATTTCTGATGTTGATATTCCTATGTCAAAGAGGCTGAGAAATGTCCAAATAGAAAAAGAGAGCTACTAACCTGGGATGGACACATTTTTGAATCATGAAAGGATATGTTTTTTTTTCTTTTTACAAATCAAATATTACATTTGCTCTTCAGCTGCCTTCCTTACTGAGCCTTTTTATGAAAGGATTAATAACAGGGTTTCATTGTTATTTCATATATATGCATGTCCATGACGAGTTTTCTTTCTTTTATTTCCCACACAGATGAACTCGAGCTACACGATGCTGGGCATTAAACTATACCTGGCTAATGTTCAAGGTAAAATCTTAAATTACTTGAATTTGTTCACACCTGTTGGCTCATCTGTGCAGTTGGCATGGCAACATAGACCTAATCATTCATACAACACTGAGTCCATTAGTACTGTGAAGAGCACCGTTAAAGGAAAACAAGTTAGACATTAGTTATCATATTGTGCAGGTAGCCCCCTTTTCCCAGTGAGATGAAGGGAAGATCCACAATGACTGAATTTTATCATGCCTGATTACTTAAAAGCTGCAAATCTTCTTTTGCTTTTTTCCTGCTTTAGAGTATTGTCATTATAATACTACATGAGCATTAGGCAAAATCACTGCATTTAACTATGTCCTTGTCCTTGTATAATATTAGTTGCCTTGCTTGCAGCCCAAGTGTACGAAGAACTGGAGGCTGGAGGAGCTTTTGAAGATGGCAATGTTGCCCGCAGTAATCTCTTTCTTTCTGTTCATGATGCCATTCTGTTTGCTCAGCAGACCTCTGGAGAGAGGCAGATCTCCTCAAAGGTAGGCCTCGCTGCATAAAATAACCTTATCAGACAAATCCTTTTCAAAACATCACATACAAACACATGCTGTTCAAACCCTCTAAGGTTAGGGATATGGGGACAGATTAAACAGAGGAGAAAAATACATTTATTTTCAAAGTAAAAAATTCCTCAGCTTTTGTCACCTTATCTGGTTCAACAAAGGTAAACAGAAATATCACAGGGTTTTGTGACACAGTAAGTGCCGCAACAAACAAAGCTGTACGTTACACCAAGGTCATGGTATACTGTATGCTGTGTATCTGATTTTGTTTCTTTTATTCTGCCTAATGTTTCTCATTGCCATATGAGCTAGGGCAGCCTTTTAATCATCTATCATGAAAGACAACAAGGATTTATTATAGGTAAAAAAAATGGAAAATTTTAAATTATTTTAAATTCATAAAAACAGGTTGCACCATTTTTAAACTGGGAAATAAAATAGCTCCCTAAAAAGTGGTGGTTACTGATAAAGATTTAAATTCTGGAGACTTGATATTACTCAGCATGGCTGGCAAATATTTTTAAAGTACACTGTAGGTCTCTACAGATTGTAACTAGAAATGCAACACTTTAGGTCTCTGAAGAGCACTTCAGAGTAACTGCTAACACACAGTTAAAGCAGATTGCATTGTACTGCCACGGTCTTACTGTGTGTTGTGTCAGTATTAATAGAATCACATTGTGTTCGAGCCTTTTTAAGTATGTGAATTGACTTTGCTAGCTGCAGGCCCAGGGACTTGGACTTGGTTTTAACATCAATGAGGAGAAGGATCTGGAACAGGTACACTAAAGTTTGCATGTACAGCCTGATACAAAATGACAGTTTTACCTACTTATTATTAATCGTGAAGCCAATATTCTGTGTCTAAGACCAACTTTTACTTTTGCAGACAATGTTTTGAAGTGAACATGAGCAGAGGAAACATACTGAAGATACTGCCAATAATGTTGAAATTTTGCTACAATTTATGAAATGCATTCTTGCCAAAATCCATTGTGTGCTTAAGCTTCCATCTTTTATCCGACTATCCAAAATTATCTAAATAAAATGTTTTACTTTGAAATTGGGGCCAGTAATCAGTACTTCGTGTCACTGACAGGGGGTGGTGCATACTAGTGCAAGAGACCCCAGCAACAAGTAACTACTGAGCATATAATGAAGGAACTCTGGGGCTCAGTTTGCCTACCTTTCACAATACCTGAGGAGTGAACTGCTGACTGCGCAGTCATACAGAAGTGCTCCTGTAATTAAATGAGAGTGTGCATGGCCACAGCTGTGAGGTACAACCAGCTGAGCAGTCTGGCTAAGCCCCTGTGGAGGTAAGGCTCTGCAAAAGGCTAAAACATAAGTGAAAGGAAGATTACATAGTATCAGCAGTTTCATGGCTTTGTTGTTCCAAACTCTGTTAAGCACTAGAGTCTTCATAATTGTCCATAAGGCAGAATTGAGCTACAACAACCAAATGACACTCTTAATTGTTGCCACTTGCACTAGTATAAGCTGTAAGAAAGAGAAATATGTGGGCCAACTAACTTGTGTTTGTGTAGCAGGTGCTTAAAGGCCTGTGGTGTCTAGTCTAGCAGCAGGCTGTCAGTGGTGTTGGTATGCCTGTGATGCATGAATGGATTTATAAAGCTATTAAGAAATCATCCTAAGGTATTCTGGCACACATCTGCTCCTCTGCTCCCCTTCGTCTCGGCAGCAAATTGGCACCACAAGTGATTACAAGGTTTCTATGGCCATCAGCTTTAATTTGGAGCCTTGGGAAAGTCTTTCATCGCTTAATGCATGTAAGTGTCTGTGTGTGTTTGTGTTTAATTCATCACCTGCAGCTTATACTTCTCTTTCTTCTCTCCCTCATTGTTTTCAGATTGACTGTGTAGACTTGATTTGATTTAAATTAGAGATATATTTTGATTGAAAACATTAGTTTGACTATTGTTTGATACCTGGTTATGAGCTGTTATTGTCCTGCCTTTCTTTACCATAAATATTTGAATGTCCTGTATAAGAAAAGACAATTTGACTTGTCATTTTTCATTTTCCAGCCACATTACAGTACACATAATCTGCATTACAGTTGCAAATCATTGTAGAAGCAGTGTTTGTGCATAGCTAAAAAACACACTTTTGAGTGCCCTGTTGATGTACATGACAGTCCCAAAAGATTACAGCCCACAATATTAATATACTTTTTTTGTATTAACTTTGAACCAGTAGAGCAGTTTTTATTATATACATATAGGGATCCAACTTGTTGTAGTTTTGAATTTGTCTTATTGTTTTTCTTCATATACAGTCATGCAAAAAATAAAGTTTTCAGAAGACTCTCAGTTCTGTGAAAAACTATGTACACCCCATGACTCAGTAGCTTGTAGAACCACCTTTGCAAGTAATAACATGAAGTAACTGTTTTCTGTATGACTTTATCAGTGTCTTTCATCGTTGTGGAGGAACTCTTCTTTACAGCGTTGCTTCAGTTCATTGTGGTTTGTAAGCATTAGTTTATGCACAGCTCTCTTAAGGTCCCGCCACAGGATTTTAATCGGGTTGAGGTCTGGACTTTGACTGGGACATTGCAACACCTTCATTCTTTTCTTTTTCAGCCATTCTGTTGTAGATTTGCTGCTGTGCTTGGGATCATTGTCCTGTTGCACGGCCCAATTTTGTCCAAGCTTTATCTGTCGAACAGATGGCCTCACGTTTGACTCTAGAATACTTTGGTGTACAGTGGAGTTCATGGTCAACTCAATGACTGCAAGGTGCCCAGATCCTGTGGCTGCAAAACAAGCCCCAGTCATCACCCCTCCACCACCGTGCTTGACAGTTGATATGAAGTGTTTGCGCTGATATGTTGTGTTTAGTTTTCACCAAATGTGGCGCTGTGCATTATGGCCAAACATCTCCACTTTGGTCTTGTTTATCCAGAGGACATTGTTCCAGAAGTCTTGTGGTTTGTTTAGATTCAACTTCGCAAACCTAAGCCATGCTGCCATGTTCTTTTTAGAGAGAAAAGGCTTTCTCCTGGTAACCCTTCCAAACAAACCATACTTGTTCAATCTTTTTCTAATTGTATTGCCATGAACATTAACATTTAACATGGTAACTGAGACCTGTAGAGTCTGAGATGTAGCTCTTGTTTATTTTTTTTGCACTTTCTCTGAGCGTTGTACAGCTTGAACTTGGGGTGAATTTGCTGGGATGTCCACCGCTGGGAAGGCTGTGGCATTGTGTTAACTCCAGACCAGAAAACTGCCAACACATCTGCTTTTATAGAGGTGCTCACACTTGCTGATGATCAGTTAATCAAGGGCATTTGATTAGCAGCACCTGGCTACTACTTACCCTCTTAATCCCGTGGAAGTAGTAAGGGTGTAGTTAGTTTTTCATCATGCTCCTGTGAAAGCTTTCTTTTTCACATGACTGTAGTTTTTAATTTAAATTAGTTTCACTTGCACATTCATTTTGACTGTGATGGTTTAATCGAGTTTTTATTGTTAAAAATGTTTTAATGTTTTAAGTTTTGAATAGTTTCAGTGTGAGTTTCAGTTATATTATGGGAGTGATTTGTTAGGGGCAAGAATCATGATTTCTGGTATTACAAAAGCAACACTTTGTGAAGGCAGTTCACTCACAGTCATGCAGACATCCCAGCCTCAATAAAGAGAGGAGAGCCTCCTCGTGCCTGTGCTGACAAATTTGACCAAGTTCGCCTAAACTAATTTCCTTTATGTTTTATTTTAATATATACACAATATCTTTTCAGTCCATTTGACTTTTTCTTAGGTGTAGTTTTTATTTTTATCTCAGTTAACAAAAATGTTGTTTTCTCTCTCTCTCTCTTTTTTTTTTTTTTTTTTTTTTTTTTTTTTTTTTTTAACCTCTTGCTGCCCTCTCTACATTTACTGTTAGGATGTATTGCACCATATCATATTTTATTCTTTTTTTAATCTATTCAAATTCAACAATAGGCTTTGGCCTATTTCTGTTTTCGATCTGACCCTCTTGATACTGTGACATATAATTAATTACTCCTTATCACTAAAGCTATAGGTAGAAAAAACTCAACCTTTCTCGAGGTCAAATGATGATTACATTGAACTATGAAATACTTCCAGCTAAATCCCTTTTCAAATGAGATGCTGTTATAATGGACTAGCTTCTTAATCCTGTAATAGCAAGTTCACATAAAAATTAATTTTACACCCCTTGCACATTCATTGACCATGATGGTTTAATTAACAAGGTTCCTTTTAGAAATTTGAGACCGAGAGATTTATGTATTAAATTTGTTTACACGCCCAGTGGTTTCATACTATTGAGACTAATTGCATGGTGTCAGAGGGTATCTTCACATTGAGTTATGGGACCTTGTCATTTAGCGCTTGCCTGCTTTTATGAAGAGCCTTCCCTGAGAAAATATTTAGCTCTGACCTTTCAGAGATTTAAGATTTAAGATTTAAATTTGGAGCACTTGGATAAAGACCCAGGAAGCCAAAGACTGTTGCTCAAATTGGCTGTGGGCTTGTAAGCCTCATCTGAGGAAATGAGGATGGCAGAACAATAGCATATCACTTCTGTGAATTTAAATAATAGTTGTTTGACATTGATCAAGTAACAGCAGTTGGTGCTTTGCAGGCGCGTCATTAGCCCTGGGTGTCCGGGGCCTTTTTGATTAGTCCCGGATCTCATAAAATAAATGTTTATTTAAGGACAGGATTATTCAGGTATCTGTTCGTCACCGTTTATCATGGGCAAAGTCACATCTGAAACACTCCAGTCTCTGTCTGACCAATCTACCCTAATCGTAAGAACCAATCACAGCTGTATGTGTATATTAATGTTGTAGCCATAATAATACTGACAGATTTTATTTAAAAAGTCAATTGCTCAGTTATGTGTGCACTCTGTGTCACTAATGTTATTTTAGAAGAAAAAAAAAGAATCCTTCATTTGAGTGCATTTTGTGTTTTCCCATTTACATTTTGATGTGCTATTCAAATATATGTACGTCTGTGTATTCAAAATATGCAGTAAAGAAGATGATATTTAGAGGTATTGTTATTTTCCACGTTCATTGAGTATTAACGAAGTCTAGGGGACATTTGTAGATGCTACACAGAATAGTTTGTGCGAAGTAAATGTAGACAAATATAGTGCAATGACAAAAACAATGCAAACAGAGAGTGATTATTAAAATACTGAATGCAAAATTAAAAGGAAAAAATACATTAACAAAAGAGGATGTGATGTGGCTGTGAAGACAGACGTCATTAGGTGGAAAAGGCACAGAATCTAGTAGGATTAGGCAGTATAATGCTGATTGATGTACATCTGCAGCTGCATTAAATATTGGCCTGTAGCCGGTATTCAGTAGTGACTCTGACGACTCATGAAATACGAGATTGATATTTTGCTTTTCTACAATCTTTATCAATATTTGTTGAATAATGTGTTGAGTCAGTGTATAAAATATAAATAACGTGTTAAATACCTGATCATCACATCAAAAATTAGAGATTTGGACAGAGTTTGATTAATACATCCTGACTGCATTCTTTACAAAACCAGGAGAGGAAAGAGAACAGGAGGAGAGAGCAGCAGTAGATTGATCAGACACCAAAGGACACCAAAAGAGCAGGAAAGGTGAAGAAGAGGTGAGCATCCAAAAGACAAGACAGAGGTGACAGTTTGAAGGGGCCATTATGGCACAATAGAAGCAGAAGCTCTGAGACCAGGGCTGGTAAAGTTTAAATATGCTTGTGACTACTTTATAATCATCAACGTTTTGATTTTTTTCTCAAGGATTTACTCCTGCTGCTTAAAATAAAAAAATAAAATAAAAAAGTGACAAAGCTGAAGCACTCAAATTGCACTGACTGTTTATTTCAGTATCATTCTGTGAAAGAGAGCCTAACAACACCTGACTTCAACCTTTATGTAGCACACAGTGTTTGATATTTTATATTAATTTTACTATAAAATATGATAAATAACTTTAGAAAGTTGCTTTTACTGAGTGAAGATCCAGAAGATTTCAGGACTGGGCTAAGCCCCCAATGTTTCAAGATCCTAGCAACGCCCCTGGTGATTTGCAGATGCATTTTACAGGCTTGTGTTTGGGGATCTGTTTTGCTTCATTAACAAACCAGTTTTAAGCTCAGGGATCATAAATCTTGATTGTGTAAAGTCAGCAAATTGTCTTTGGACAGGGTTTGTTTCCAGAGTTGCAAAGAGCAAATGTGACCACTGATATCTGGTATTAATTAATGCTGCCTTTTGTCTCATTCCAGTAGTTCAGCAGCAATTAAAAGCACCAACAATGGAACATTCTCTTGTGATTAATTAAGGCATAAAATTATTGAATCTGCGTGTCTAACTGGAAGATGGTTAATTATTTATAGTTGAATTAAGCCACAACCCCATGTCTGATTGAAAACGCTGGTCAACCTGCTTGCCATTTTTGTTTTTCTCTTATAGCAACTTGTAGATGTACTGAATTCTTTCATTACACGCTACCATTATTGCACTAAAAGCAATCACAGTGTTAATTATTTCAAAAGGCATTGACCTTTATGAAATGATTTAAACTACAAATAGCAGAGTTTGAAGGGGATGCTGCAGGGAAGCCCAGAGATGTCATTATATTTGTGTTTTTAATAATTTAGTTGGAAAAAAGAAGTGATATAAATTTCATAAACAGTACCATAAAGAAAACCTGAAACCCCAAAGATAAAGCTTTTGAGAGATACACAAATTTGACCTTGCTTCTAAACATGCTATCAAGACAGATTTGCAGCTATTGTGTTGGACAGGTATGCAAGTGAGGTGTTTTATCATCCTATCAACTCACTAAACACAGCGCCGGGTGCTGTTTGCGTTCCTGTCTCTTATTAGATAAAAAACACAGAGTGATGACTATAGATACTAGCTCCTTACTGAGCCCTTCAGTATCAGTGGGGAAATTAGACAAGACAATGCAAAAAAAAAAACGCAGTGTGGTGCAATGCTAGGGGAACTCATTAGAACACTACAGCATGGGAAGAAGCCACATGATGCTTTGCAGCATGTCATCAGGGGTGTTGTGAGTGTTATTACACAATGATAATTTGATAACTGGTGTATGATTATTTCATTTATTTTGAGAATTTCATGATAAGCTCACAGTCCAGTTTAAAAGATCTCCATCAAAACTGACAGAGTGTCTGTATGTTCAGACTTTTATTATTGAACTGCTGTAAGTGCAGCCCGGCAGACACTTGACTTTACAGACAAACACCAGGCATAACTGAGTGCCCACAAATGTCTGTCACATGGAGTATGCTGAGACCATTAACCACACAAGCATTAGTGAAATTGCCACTTGCTTCAGCTGCATAATATAGCAGAATCATTAACACAAAATTTGCATATTAGCATCCCAGTGAGTTCTACATGAAAGCAATCCATAAAGTTTTCCATAAATGCAGTGTTTGAAAGCTGAAAATGATCTGGGGAAACAGAAAAAAAAGAATGGCTTTGAATATCAGACCAGTTGAGACCAGTTTGGCTAGCTTTCTTTATGTCTGATGTCTCATGGGTAAATCTGCCTTTCTCTGGTGCAGAGGAAACACACCTGTCAGAAACCCACAGGAGAAATCTCCTGCTTTTATCTCAATAAGTAGACAAGCCAAGCAGCCATTACTGAAAACCTTTTACCAGATGTTACCATGGCTTTGCTGTTACTTAGCTGTCTATTATTTGTAACCTTTCTTGGGGGGAATTTAACTAATAGTGATGACTTTTTTCTAAACTCTTAAATTAGAGCTAAAATAAGTTAATCTGTTGTAAAACACAATAACGGTCTCTGTTTAATTACATGCTTTTGTTCTGAAAGCATCAGATTTATCTAAAGATGTAAACTGCTGCACACAATGCACCATGCAAACATCCAGATACTGTTTTTAATTTCTTGTATTTCTCTTCATATGTGAATTATGGTTTTAAAAAACATAAAACAATATAAGGGACATTTATAATGGAAGTGTCTTTTGTTACCAAACACATCATAGCTTTAGCCATTTACTATGTTTAGGCGTAGGAGGCATTTTATTATGACAACAGTACACAGTACTGCTTAGTGATTCAGCGTGCCTGACTCACTAAAACTTGGTCTAACTGCGCCACATTATGACCATCTGCTCACCTCTCTCTTGCATTTTATTAGACTACAACTGCAGATCCTAAAGGTGAAACTGCTTTTGTACGTCTGCTCTTGGAAATAAAGCAATAAACACAATATACAAACTCACTTTAAAACAATAAATGACAGAATAAATGATTATCTGCCTTTATCACATGGAAATTTGTTACAGCCTCTAAAAACTGCTCATAAGTAGGGTTATATCAAACCCATTCACAAATGCAATCAAATGATCAAGTTGATTCCTGTAATGACTGGTCATAACCACAGGATGGCACTGTGGCTATATGCGTTAACCCACAAAATTCTCCTGTCTGATCAGCACTAAAAAACTTTGAAGAAGTCTCAGATCCCCCCCCAAGGAAACCATGAAAGACAAAGTTGTGAAAGCTGAAGCCGAGGCGATTAAAAAAAGTATGACTTTAAAAGAGCTGGTGTTGTGATCTTGTTTCCTGTGATCCATATATATTGAGCAAAGGCAGAGTGATGGTTGAGTGGGGACTGCAGCACCTCAGTGGCCCTGCAGATGAATGAAGATGCAAATGGAGGGAGGGGGAAGTTAAAGTCTTTAGTGACATTAAGCACACCCCAGAGGCCCTAGTGCAGAACGCTCAGCCTCAGCACATCAAGGACGCAGCCCTCTGTCTGAGCGTCCCCTTGGCACGCAGTACATCCAGTCCATCTACATTTTCATCCAGACAAACACTTGACTCCTAAAGCTGAGCTGGGCCAATGACAAGAGACAGATGTGTCCTCCTCAGAGAATCCAGTTTGATAAGCTGCTGCTCCACAAACTATTAAATAACCCAAAGAAACCACAGGAATACAAAAAGAAAAAAAAGAAAAAGCGTTCTATTTTACATGAAAATGGATATGCCTGGAAACCCTACCTTCAGACACTGGCGTCGTCTTGGCTGTAAATGTCAATTACATGTCAGATTCTTTCTCTATTCATCCATGCTATCTGTGATTGCTCCATTCTTTGCATGAGAATGGCTTGAAATGAACATTGGCCTATTCTTCAGATTTCTGTAAATGACATGCATCTTAAAGGATGGGGTTGAAAGTGATCACATGATCAGGCTTTCCTTTATAGAATATAAAATTGTGCACCAGGCTGTATATTTTTATAGTTATGAAGTGTGCCTCAACAAGATCATGGTGTGCTCATAGCTTTCTTTATCAACTAAGAGACGCTTTCTGGTGGGACCTTCTCTATGCTAAGGAGTGTCACAGTATGATGCAGGCCCCATGTGGCATGTTGTTTCTGGGAGTCATTCAGGCATACAGAACTCTGGCTTTCCTCTCCACTGGTTACAGAAATGCGGGTGAGCCCACAGCAGGTGAACCTGTCATAGTCAGCACCTGCAAGATCCTAACAGCCAGCAGGGGAAAACTGAAGGACAGAGGAAGTTTTGTCATGAAGAGTTCTGCTGTGCCACCTGGGAAGCTTAGCGATGAAGGTGAACCACAATGTTGTCTGAAGACACATAGCGAGAAAGACAAACTGTTACAAAATGTCATTACTGTATGCTGTTGTTTTAAGGCTACATTCCAGTAGTGTAATGCATTTTCTTTTTCATAATCCAATTCAAGAAGTATGAATTGCTTTATGCATTTAATTATTGAGACAAAATGAAGAAATCTCAAAATGAAATGATATCAGCGTAGAAGGAAAACTTGCAGTGTTCTAAGAGTTTTAGGTCAGTACTTAGGTAATAAGTCAAAACTCAAATCTGTGCCCTTTTGGTCTTTCAGAGCTTTGCTCATACAGTTCTGCTTGGCACTATAATTTGTTTAAATGTTGATTTATGAACTAATAGTCAGTAATTGCTGCTTAGTGCCACTGTTAATCCAAGCTGTCTGCCTCCTGAAGCACATTAGGCCAGATTTGTATAATGAAGTAATTAGTTCAATTATGACGAAGAAAGTAGTGTTAGACTAAGAAACAAGAAGCTAGAAAGTACTCCAGTGCCATGAGCTTGCTTTCTGTCTTGCAATTATAAAACTGTTTGTCTCAGCAGAGTAAGTAAAAAAAAAAACATTGTGATTAAATGCTTTTCTTAATTAAAGCTTGCACGTGTCAACAAAGTAAATTTGAAATTGGACATTTTTATATTGTTAGGTTTCCGACATCAATTGTGGACATACTTACTGTAGCATCTCATATATCAAGTTATTTCAGCTTGTTAAGAATCCTTCCCACTTTACAACTTCAAAAAATATAGCCCTGTGTCTTCTGTTTGGCTTTGTCACCCGCCAGAAGCTGCCATCACAACCAAGAGTGCTCCATTGTCTGCTAGCATTGTCATTGTTATTAGTCTTTTGGATTGCCTGTGGAGGTATCGGCAGGCTCCGGGGAAGCAGGCGCCAGGCTGGATAATTAGTTGTTCTTCGATGCCAGACGGGCACATTGCCGTCACTTGGAGGGGAAATGGAAAGTGGCATCACTATCACAGTAACACCGGAACAACCTTTGGTGTGAGGGCCGGGTTCCAGCGCATCTGTCACAGTACCAGTCATCTACCCACTGGCAAGACAATAACACTTACCAGTCTAGCAATACACAGCATGGATAATTATTTTATCTGAAACAACATTACTCTTGTTACATTTTTTAGCAGTGGTGATTTAGAGTTGATATTTAGTTTCTGTATTGGTTCTGGTGATCATTCTACACTAAGATAGTGAAGGTTTTGGGCATTATTTAAAGTCTATAAATAGGACTTATCAGAACAGCAAAACCAAAGAGGACAAAAATGATCAGATATGTTTAGCTTTTATTTTATGCACTTGCATTTTTATAGCTTCTTGATAATTTAAATGTCTAATCTGACATCTCAGAAGCTGCATCTCCCAAAATCACATTGCAACTTTCCTGCTTGAACAGCTGGTGGCTCTGGAGTGACCGTTCTGACGCCTTCTATGAGAAATGTGGACAGTGATGAGGAGTAAAGATGCTCCTGCGAGCAAGGTGCCTCCGAAGCCCAAAAGAAGACCATACAATAGTGGCAGAGCTACATCCAAAGGCCCCTTCTGGTACAGAGGGACAGGAGCCCGCTCCACAATCAGATCCAGGTCACGCCACATCAGATCGCTAACTGACACACACACACACACACACAAAGCACAAACAGGACAGACACACTTACCATCTCAATGGATTATGGGAGCATTTTTGTCAAGTTTTAACTTGAACGAGGCACCCGGGAGACTGAAGAAATGGACAGGTGATAATTACATTTTGGAATTTGTAACTGTCCTGGGAAATATTCCTTGTATAGTGAGAGTGTTGATACTGAGAAGTAATGAGTTGGAAGCATGCCCACGACCACCAAATCTAATCTTGCATCTCATCTAAACACTTAATAGATTCAGGGTTGAGTGAAACATTATACCATTTGTCATTCATACAGTCTCCAGAGTTATAACCTAAAATTCTCCTTTGGACACCCACAGTCACAGAATCTGGGCTTAGCATGGATGCACTTGCTAAGAATGAGTTCTTCATCACTATTTGTGTTCTGTTGTGTTTTGGGATAAATGATCATACCCTTTCTTTTTCTGACCCTCTGGTGTCCATGCTGGTGGTCTTTTGTGTTGGACAGAAAGTTTAAAGAGTTGACATATTTGTGATAATCTTCAACGTAGCGCTTCAGGCTCAAGGCTTTGTCCTGATTAATGTTCTTTCCCACTTCTGTCAAGACAAAATAACAGAACCAATCATTATTTCCCTGTATCTTAAGGTATTAAATGTTTATGTATCCTATAAAAGGTTGTAAAATTGGATTTAATTGTTGTTTTCTTGCCCTAACCATAATTAATTCTAGCAGGAGAGCTCCTGCTGTCCTTCAGAATAAAACAAAATGAATCTCTCAAGTTGCGATGTATGAGTAGATCTCTTCAGAAATGCAATCAAGTGTAAGATAATTGCTACATTTTGCATCCAGTCTTTTCCACCAAAGCCATCAGTGCTCCCCCCCTCCTCCAACTCATTTCTTCCTATCCTTTCCTTGTCTTTTTTTCACTCCAAAGCTGCTGATGAAAGGAGCAGATGGTTTGTTCTGTGGCTGGTGTCAGCTCCACTGAGTCCTCTGTCAGATCATTTACACCTCCTTCTATCCAACGCCACTCGGCTGTGGAGTTGTGTGCACACTGGACTGCAACACATGCCAGAGACTGGCAGTGTGCAAACCATGCCACTTTTGAAGTTCCAATTAAAATAAATCTCGGAGTAATGAAGCAATTATACACTGTTGTTAAAATCTTGAGGAGGCCTTCTTGACCGAAATAAACCAATTTTGAAAATACACTGCCATGTACCCAAACGAGGCTTTGTTCTAATTTCCTTTTGTCAAGGGACATGCTGTGATGTCTGCTCCTAGGGATTTGTTCCTATCAACAACGCTGTACTGTGCATAAAAAGTCAGCCATTTAAATTTGAAAACCATTACATTAGTAGCACAACACAATTGTTCTATTTAAAAAGAAACTATTCACTGCTACGGGAGGCATGTGTTCTTTCAGTCAGTTATTCTCACCAATGGCGATGTCTGTTCTGCCGATGTGCTGCAAGGCACGTGAAAGCCTGTCGTAGTAGGTCTTCTCGCCGTACCTCAGCAGCCAGTCTTTCAGGGCTGTTTGGCACCGGGCTTCACTATCTAGTAAACACAAAACATATGGCCCTCAGAAAGACTTGTCTTTGACAGCCAGTTTGCTGCCAGAAACTCTCTAAGCTGAGCTGGATGTGTGAGAGACAGACAGGTCTCAAGGTGGGCTTTTTCTTTATTCCCACCTTATTACAGCTCACTGTGCTTCTTTTCTGCCACTAAGAAGTTAACTTTGCATTGTTTGTTCTGTAACTTTTTTGTGGATTGAAATGATTTCTTTAGGGTCAATATCAACAGGAATAATGCATATGAAAATTGACCAAACTTAATTTTTAATGTATAAATTAGAAGCTTAAGTTTTATATGGTGCTCTAGTTCTCAGATGTTGATGATTAGCTAACCTGCAGCAGAAGAAGTGTCTCTCTTGGCTCGAAGCTGGAGACCTAGTTGATTGTTTTCTGGTGAGAGGCGCTCAAGATGCTCAAATATGTTCTCCTCTGAGTGGGACAGGGCAAACAGGAGGTCCTCACACTCCTTAGATGTCAGCATCTCCACTAAACGTTCCAACTGATGGACACCAATGTCTTCTGCTACTAAACAGCCAAAATACAAACTACTGAAAGTGGTGCATAAACTCAGGGAGGACCACAAGTCTAGCCAATAGACAACGTGACCCTAGATTGTAATCAAGTGTCACATTAAATGTCATACTTAATGAAGCATGGTGCAGACACAACAGAACATTTTTGCAGCACGATTGTGCTTTCAATTAGCATGTGCTGCTTGTGTGGTGTGAAACTGTCATTTTACCCTCCTCAGCTGCAGAGCACAGAAGCTCAATAATTCATACTTCATAACAGGAAAATCACAAATTTCATACTTCCTGTGTTAGTTCCAGTATTGCTAATGGATATGAGCCTGTTGTAAGAACATTTTATCTCACCTGTGTCCTCTCCGAGTGTTGAACTCTGTAGTAGACAGAAGAAGAAGACAGAGAATTTCAAGGCACTCATGTCAGCTGTGTAGGCTCATTTAATGCTGCTAACAGTCAAGGCTGTTTATTTTCAAACTGTATAAATGATCTAGAATTAATTTAAGTGTAAACAATGTAGCTCAGTCAAACTTTTTTTGTCTCTTTTGTAGAGATGATTGAATCTATTTTTCTTACTTATTAATCAACATGTTTTGATTAGTTATGTGATTGTTTATACCTATATCAAAGATTATTTCCCATTACAGTTTGCTTGATAAATAGTTGACAACTTATCATTTTGGGAAATGGAAAATTATACTATTATACTAAGATTGTTAAAAAATTTTCTTAGAAGATATATTGGGCATGATTTTCAGCTTTTGTGCAGCTACAGGGCCTTTATTTCATTTCTTATTTTGAGATAGACAATAAACAGGAAAAACCTAACCGTATTAGTGTATTAGCAAACTGCAGCAAGAAAAAAAAATACTTAAAACTTATTACAATGGCTCAGTCACACTATAGTAAAAATAGGATGGCAACTTCCTTGCAACTAGGAAAAATTGGTGGATGTTTGGTGATTTATAACTGTAAGTTAGTGCATTCCAACATCCTACTTCTGAGATAACTGGAATGTGGCATGAAAACAAGTGACATCCCAAAGAAACTGTCAGCAGAAGAACCCAGTCAGCATCAAAAACCACTGTCAAAGTAAAATACAAAAAAAAAAAGAAAAAACACTCTTAGTGCAAACAAATTTCTTTACTTAAAGATTTTTTAATGTTTGTATTTTATTTTCCAGTGAAACTCTTTTTAGTGTAAATTTTTTTTGTATAAAAAAAAACTTTTTTCAGTGCACGTATTTCAATGCCAAAGTTTCCTTTTTCAGGTTCAGTTTTTTCTGTTTTTAACCAAAATAAAATGGCACTGTTCTGGCCCCATATTTCACAGCCCTAACTGCTGGGAAATTATTTTAAAAATTCAGCGTGTTATGATTTTTAACTGCGGATAGACCTCCTGTCTTTATAAACACGCACCGCTTCCCTGTAGCAACATGGTGAATGGGTTGACTCACAAAATTTAACTGGGATGTAGGGGAGATGTAGGAGCCGAAATGTGTATTATTTGAGTGTTGTTAGTTTGTTCTTTTGTTTATTGTTTTGAGCTGAATTTGTTACCATGGTGACCATCAGTTTCCAGTGCTTCGCACAAGGGGTGTGGTTTCACATTACTTACCTGTTCACTCAGTTGGCATCAGTATGGAGAGCGCTGTGTAACATGTTGTTACTGGTAACTGGTAACTGCAAAGGCCAAAGCAAATGATTCACAGCATTTTCATATTCATCAAACCATTTAGGGACCCCTTGTGCCCTATGGATTGGGGCATTGTCATCCTAGGGTAGACTGGTTCCGTCAGCATAAAGAAATACTTATTCATACGATAATTTGATTTACTCAGAACAAATTGGTATTGATTTGGGGTGAATACTTCCTCTAAACGGAAACGTGGACCCAAAAAATGCCAGTGAGATGCCTTCCCAAACCGTAACATAGGGAGCCGGATACCCTCGCTGTAGAGGTCAAGAGTTCATGGTTTTCCTTTGATTTGTCACTCGTCTGTATCTAGGGGCATTTCATCAGGGCTTGCACATTGTTTTTAATCCCAACTGTTGTTTTTTTTCTTTTCTTGCTGTCTGAAAAAAATCGCATTGCTTGTAGCAATGCCCTTAAAAACCTGGCAATGCAAAGTAACTAAAATACTTTTAGAGGCCATTTGGAGAAAATCTCTTTCAAGCCACTGAGTGCATTTATATTCACATGAATGTACCCACATGCATAACCATGGGCCAAGAATATGCTTTGCTTTGGTCTGTTTTGCTATTATTTCACATTTTAAACAGTCTCTAAAGGGGATTGAGTGTTAATAACCAAACAGACTCCTGCAATGAAGACAAATGATCACAAACCTCAAGATGCAATGCAGTGTTTTATTTAAAATGATATGGTACCTAAAAGCTCCAAGTCTGGATAAAAAAAAATTAAAACCCTGTAGTTACAGACTTTACAAAAGCTGCAAAACAGAGCCCACACATGGAATCTCTATCACAAAATGCCTAAATCTTACACTGAGTAACACTGAGGTATGGAAAAGTAACAGCAAAGACTATTATGTTTGTGTTTGCCTTTAATGTGCACTACTGGAGAGAAGTGCTGAGAGTAGCGGAGAAGCATCTCTCTAGCATGGAGAAACATGTTTAATGGCGTTATTGTGTGGGCTACAGCGAGGGCATGTTTTAAATTGTTAATAAGCTTCATTTGCCAAACAGTAAAGGTTGTTTGTGTGGGCTGAGTCTTAAATTCTCCATGTTGGCTAATGAAAAAAAATCATGCTCTGGGGCTGAGAACCACGGAAACTCGGGTGTGGGTGGTATAATGGCTCTGTAATGATTTGAGATGTTGCACTTTTAGAAAAAAAGGAACACTGGGCACAAGGTTAGGAAATTTATTCATATTAAACAGTTTTTCAGTGCAGTATATATTGATGGAAAAACATGCATAACATATTTCACACAAAAAGTACATACAATATACCGTACAATATTTAATAAACGGAAGCACCTTGTGAAAAACGTCATCGTTTCCAACATTCAAAATGCAAAGTATAGAACAGTAAGAACAAACTGTGAGATACTTACTAAACTACTACTTTTATGACCTGTGACTCGATTGCCTTCTGCTGTTGTGACTGTTACTTTGTGAAGTCATATCCCCATGTCTCTTACACTTCACACCACTGAAATCTGGTCAGATACAGATACAGACTCCGGTGGAATGAAGGATAGAACACATGGAATATTCTGGCAGCGTCTGAAATTAAAAACAAAAATGTACATTGCCAAATCACAGCACAGTTTTCTTCGGCTTTAGTCTCAGATTTTCATTCTGGCTCTGATTCCCCAAAGTAATATACCAAAATCTGTGTGTTTTTGTAGGAACATTGATTCCTAAGTTACATTAAGGAAAGCCTTGAGCTTTACTTTCAATGTTAAGCTTCAAGATAGAGGCAGAACCTGGAACTTGGTGCAGAGCATGCAATTGGGACTGTAAGATTTATGAGGAAGCCTCCGAGGTTGAGGGGGTGGCAATGAGTGCGGCAGGAATTGGATGTTGGCCTCTCCCTTTTCTCAAGTTTAAGTTTGAGCCTGAGCGAGACCAGGCCTGCCCTGCTCTGTGGCTCCAGGGTTTCAGGCTGCTGTTAAAATCCTTGGCTCTGGCACGTTATCACAGGCCTGAGCTGAATGACTGTTTAGTCATCAGTGATGCAACCGCAACACAGGTCTCCTCGAGCCCACGGTGGCCAGCCTTGCTATCTGTATACCTCAGAGTCCTGCTCTTGGGGTAAGACAGCACTTTGCTCACTCCCCGCACCTGAAGCTTTCTGCTAGTACTTTTTTCTCTTTTATGGACTTAGGTTTGCACACTTTTTTCACAAAACTGCTTCTTCTTATGCTCAAAAAAATGTCTGCTGATTATGCTGAATCTTAACACGAATGCTGTTTACAAGAAATTATATCTTCAGCTAAATTTCCTACAAACACTTAAGTAATAGTGACTGGCTATGGTATGCAGTAGTTGAAGCTCCAGAATTCCTTTTCTTTGAATAGATAAATACTGTACCTTGCCTTAAATGGATCACTCACCTTTTTGTTCCTTCATTTCCTCAGTGACTCAGTGAATGCAAAACTAATCAAGCAAAAATGCTGAAAGAAGTCTTTAGGAGTGAGTGAAGGTGCAGCTGACAGAGAGCTACCAGGCTTCTCTCTGACTTTTTTCACTACATGATCCAGGTATTGGTGTTTTAGAGGACTGGGCCAACCAATAACATTCAAACACCTGAGTAGGACCACCTATTTCTCAGTCATAAAAAACAGCCACACCCTGCCATGTGGTGTGGTTTCATTACCAAGAGTTAAGAAGCAGAACTGAAAAATACAGAAGTACAAGTAATGTTCCTAAAACTACTGTGATAAACATTACAACAATATTAGTAAAATCATCAAATTTTAGATCTCTTATTAACATAATAGACATATCATCTTATTCACTTCAAAGGCTTTAAAGGAAGCCTCCAAGGGAGGCAAAAAAACTTACAAATGAAAAACTGAGTTTCATGTAATATTAAGGGCTTTGAGTTCATTATTTGATGAGTCTCTGCTGTAATTTGCTCATTTTCATCTCACCCTCTAGAGTAAACTGCAATCTTCCTCAAACCAGAGCATCTCTGAACCATTATAGTAAAGTATTTGAAATATAATATGCAACTATGGCAAGAAAAAAAAACCCGCCTTTGCAATTAGTTAAATATGTATATCTTCACAGTCATGTTCCTGTTCATCAGTCACTTCTAAGATCACTGCAAAACACAAAATAACCGATGATTAAAACTACAGCATTGCTTTCAAGTGAACTGTTATGTGTATTGTAGTCAGTGTACTTTGTTTTCTTAAGGAATCTCTCTCAAATAGCATACATACATTTCTTAGCAAGAGATTTCTAGCTTGGTGTATGTATCCTACTTTTAGCCTTAAATGAAAAATGGGGCGACACCAGCCATCCCTCACTCTGAAAGGAGCAACTTTTTGAAAAGCATTCCTTCCCCTCACAATGGCAGAGTTGGGGGTGGGTGGGGGGGATGGGTGAGGAAGAACAGGGCTGATACATTCCTGAGGTAGAGAGCTGCACCATGCCTCACCTGACAAGATATTCCTCTGGAGAGTACATTCATTTGAGCCCAATCTTCTTTATGTGTGATTTTATTGACAAGGACACCAATATCTCTGAGTTATGAGCTGTTGTTCTCTAGAGACAGGCTGTGCTTTACCTTTGTGTTTGGTGTGGGCCAGATAGCTCTGGACAGAGTGACTTGTTCAGGGTAATCTTTTGGACCAGTGGAAGGTGACAGCTGAAAAACGAGCCTCTAAAAACATACCATTTGAAAGAGGCCCTGTGTCTGGCTTACTAAACACACAGATAAATACTTTACAGGAGAACTCGTAGCTCTGTTGGTTATATTAAAACAAACGGTCGATCGTCAGAAGTGATAGTGTTGGTTAGTTAAAAACGTTGATCCAAATAAACAAATGATAGAAAAACAATTTCTTCTGTTTTCACAGTCAGACTTCACCAGACTGGCAGCATGTATCAGCATGCATCAAACACATCAACTGATGTCTCCTTGAAGTCTCTGATAAAAGTGGGCGCTGTTTTTGGGGAGCTGCCTCAGAAGAAATCAAAAGCCCTGATGTTAAACAACAGCTCCTATCTATGAAAATCCACGTTCACAACACATATTTGTACTATGAAGTACTCTATGAAGTATACTGCCTGCTGAGTAGATTTGACTGCTCCTAAGTAATGTCACATAACATCTGCTCTTACATAATTTTAGTTTAGCATGTTTTTGTACTTGCTGTCTCTTGGTTTGTTTACTGTTTTTAAGCTACGGTATCCCAAGGGTTCTGTTCTTACAAATAACATGATACAAATGCTGTTCTCTTGACCTTAAACTTGTATTTTTTGTCCCAGTGTGTGGCATACCTCAAACTTGACAGGTTGGTCAACAGTGCATTCACTCCAGAGGATTCTAAAAAACTGCACCTCCACTGAACAAGTAAGGTTACTGGCAACAAAACACAGTCATTCAGAGATGTTGCTGCGTGAGCACTGACCCTTATGACAGAGATTTGTTGAATGAAAAGGTGCTGTATTTCAGTGCACTACACTCCCTGGAGGCAGAACAAAGAGCGATGGCTCCATTGTAACACGTCACTGTGAGGAATGTGAGCATCAACACAGTATTCAGATTTGTAGAAAGTATCTGCAATGCCACACAGATATGCCAGTGTGAAAATATCCTCACTGTGATGCTCCACAGATGGCACAAAGGCTGTATTTTTTATACATTATATATATTCATGTATTTTTTTAATAGTAAAAATAATTCTATTTCAATGCCAACATCTAGGAAACTGCAACATAGAGTATTTGAATACTGCAAGAAAAAAAAGGTCCAAGGTAAATTTCATTTTGGTATAGAATTATGGTGTTTGGTAAAAACTCCTTTAGTCTCTACTGCCTTGAGTTTGTGCCACACAAATTAAATTGAATTAACTGTTTTATAGAACAGAGGTGCACCACCACTATAGAAACTTTCATTAATTTCCATATGCAGTAAAATGCAATCATAGAATGTTTGACATGAACAACAATCTAGAAACGTGTTGACTAATGATATATGTAAATGTTACATACTGTAGACATGTCACATCTGGTGCAGATGTTTAATATTTATTCATGCATGTATAATTGAACATGTATTATGAATCCACTTTATTGCATGTGCCATCATTGTTACTCCCATGGAGAAAAATCTACATAATATTTGAATAATAAAACAAAAGTGCTTTTAATTTTAAAATAATGGTATTTGCTTTAGAGGCTTTTGACATTTATAGCAGTTTGAATGTTTTTGCGTGAGATTCCTGGGTGTTGGCCACATCTGCAGGCTCTATAGCCTGAGGCCGATCAGAGGTTGTCTCCCTCTACCTTGATACTCCTCTCTGTCTTTCTCTTTTCGATGCCTCATTGGCTGATTCTGTTCTGATTTGCCTGGGTAAGAATGCACCCACCTTCTAATGCACTTTTATGTTCAAGCAAATTGACAATGAAGAGTGCCATCATTTTGCAGCATAAATATTTCATTCCCCGTTTGGATGCAGATTCGAAATGTCACACCCAGAATACAAATGGGCTGTGTGAATGGGCTGAAAATAACAAAGGCTCTCAGTGAATATGATTTGTGTGAGCGCTAGACAAATATGGTGCAATGTGATTAGGTCTTATTGAGAATCACTGTCACTATAAACTAAATAAATAAATAAAGTCTGAATTATAATCAAATTTGTAATTTAAACTATTCCCAGCAGCCAAGACATGCAATTACCTTGAATGTCCAACGCTTTAAGTTTTTAAAAATTGCACACAATTTTTTTTTTCTCATTGGTCTGAAAAAAAGCAACATTGATGAGAGGTTGAATGAAAATAATTTCAGACAAATTCAGAAGACTCTCTGATGCCAGCTGCCTGTAAGAGGTGACTAAGACATCTACTTAGTGAGTATTTTGTTTATATCTAGATTGTTATGTGCAGCTCTGGAGCTTCCTGGGTCATGGCATTTTACAACAAATGCAAAATGTGAATGAGTGAACAATGTCAACATGCAGCCGAGCAAAGCTTTTACTAAAAGATGAGATTCATGTTACTGAAGAAAAGTAAAAAGTAAGACTTAAATACAAAAGAAGTACTTGTGCCCCCCGGAGTTCTTTTATTTTATGCTACTCACTACTTTCACTTTCAGTTACAACATTCTACAACATTTTAGAAGGACATATGGTATTGTAGTTTCTACACCACTTGTAATGTTATTTAGTGAGGTAGGGCAGGGACTATAAGTGCCATCGAGTGTCTCCTTCTGACTGACTGCATATCGTAAATGGTTTAAAATAATTCTTAATTGGAGCACTGTGTGCCACATGCAAAAACTTGCGTCCCAAAACGAATCTGTTGGGGGAGGAGGAAGCTGGATAATTCTTCCATTCATGTGTGAGACAGGGGGTCTGTCAGCACCCCGTGTTTATGCACTTCTCTCACTGACATGGAAAGCGCAGTAATAACAGTGGAGGAATGGCATCGCAGTGGGAATCGTTGAAAATGCTTCTCTTTTGCTGCAACATTGTGACTTATCCAAATATTACTGGAGCATGAATGGACAGTCATTGCCATGACTGCAGTACAGTACAAGATGCCAGAGACACCAAGCGGTTCTTAACTGTGGAAAATCACTGTAATTCTCATTAAGTTGTAATAAGAGGCATTGTTTATTTTTTTATGATTGCTTTTTCCTGTCAAATGTGCTTACTTTCATCAAGACCACAAATACAAAAGCTTCCCAAACACTCCCACTTTTTACACTGAACTGCAGCCTTACCAACGAATGAGTCTGGGCTTGTTTTCTTGTCAGTGTACCTGCCTGGTCTTTCACTAAGCTTCTCTATAGAAATTGGGAACATTCCAGCAGGCTGAAGGTGCCGATTACTCCTGCTTTGTCTTGAATGAGAGTGTATGGAGCTTCTGCGTCTGGGCTGTGGGAGGAGATTGGGGGCACGCATAGTTGAGAGGTCAACACTCATTTATTGACAAAAGGTGAGACAGACATGACCAACACCCTTTGATTAGCTAGTCCATTAGTTAACCTGGTCACACAACAGACATGGAGCTCCTGGGTCAAATAGCACTGCCAGAATTTTGTCTTCCAACAGGTCTGGGGCTGTTTGTTTGTGACTGTGCATGTCTGTCTGTGTGTGTCATGTATATAATTGTGTTCTATATCCACAGCTGCACTTTGCTGTCTGACTAATCTGGAAATAACATTTGTGTGAAGCTTCATCCTTCAATTTAGCTGTAACTTAAGACCTGAATTCCCAACTCAAATAATAAAGTAAAGGTTATCCAAGGTGTATTTCCTGAATCTGTGTTTTCAGATGCACAGATTCACCCTTGGATTGATTTTGTCTTTTTCTGCTAACCTTAGAGCGTGGGGTTTGGTTACCTTGATGTAGAAAGTCAATACACTGTCTAAGGGGACTCAAAGAGGTCACTGAGAGCCAATTTAGATTTCTCATCCTGTAAAGTCAGAAGTTAATCCAGAGACAAAAGAAGCTGCACAAAAAGTGAGCAAGGTGTGACTGTTTGCACACTGCACCGATTTCCTCTTTGTAAAAGTGTTTTGGTCACATTCAGCAGGAAACAACCACACTAACAATATATCTGTGGTCTTGCTCAGAAGGACAGTAAACAGGTTTTTCACCTTGACATGTGGAAAAAACTAATTTAAAATGAAAAAATCTCCTTTTGCCAGGAGTTAGATGATAAAATTGATAACAATACAAAGCAGTGGAAAACAGCTAGCTCAGCTCTGTCCAAAAGGTAACAAAATTCACCAAGCAACACCTCTAAATTTAACAAATTTCAATTAAATGTGTATTTTGCAAAATCTTAAACTTTTTCTTTCAGTACATGCTGA
Organism: Paratilapia polleni; assembly: GCA_015106735.1. NCBI lineage: Eukaryota > Metazoa > Chordata > Actinopteri > Cichliformes > Cichlidae > Paratilapia > Paratilapia polleni. Next base: position 66,636 of record VUQI01012950.1, read on the forward strand.
GTTATATCGCTCAGATTTCTCAAAAGTATAATATACAGACTGATCTGACATACCGTAGATGCTGGAAAAAAAATGCCTTTCTGCAACAATAGCTACTAGTCACCCTGCTGTGATCTAAACTACTTGCACAGTATTGTTGAAATTTCAACCAGTTGATCATGTTGGCACGTTTTGACTGGCGCAGTGTTAGTATAGACTTCAACACTCATTTGTAATTTAAAAAAAAGCATAAGTGATGCCATTGTAGCTACTAATTTCTCAATGGCATATTTCACACTGTTTCTGTGAAACATGGAGGAGGTGTGATTGTAAAGCCATACAAAAACATTTCAGCAGATCTGACCTGAATAAAATGTGAGACAACAAGTAATGCCAGACAGTTCCCAAAACTCTCCGAACATTGTCAGCTGAGGGTATTTATAGCTTGCCCATAAACAGTGGGATAATATGTGAGAAAATGTTCTTGTGAATTATTATAAAGACACATATGGGAAAATGACAGTAACTCCTGAAGTATTTTGCATAGAATCTCAGTATGCATTATTCTTACCAACTACCTGTCATGGCCCTTGTGTATTTGTTGGTTTTGTTGTGCTTTTTTGTTTTTCTAGTTCCCCCATTCCCTCCTGCCTTCTGTGTGTCCTGCCTCTGTCTTCATGTTAAGTGTTAGTTAGTCTTTATGTTTCAGTCTTATTTGTATTTTGGTTACTTCCCATTTTACTTTTACGGTGGCTTTCTCATGTGTCTTGTTGTGTATGTGCGAGCGGACATGTGCAATAGCTCTTAGAGGGCATAGCATATAAGAAATAGAAGAATTCATAAGCTATCACTGTTTCCATTGCTTTGGGATGCAACGATAGGTTACTAGGCTACTTTAGGTGGTAAACTACATATAAGACATGCTCTTTTGGCCTTGACACTATCACTGTGTGTAGTTTTTGTCATTAAACTGTGACTGGAAAATTATTGTTCGAAGGCACCCATTTAGTGAATGGTCAGTTACTGTAAAGCTAATTTAAAATAGTAAAAGAAAAAAAGTATAACTAAAGCTGACAACTGAGATTTTGTTGGTAAAGGTCAGGAGCAGTTATAATCCTGACAAAACAACACTCTTGCTGCCATTCTGAAGCTCCTAATCTCTCAAAGGATTGGTGGACCTGGACAGCTTTTAGGATGTCAAAGCTTAAACCACCTCTTATGGAGTTATTTTCCTCAAAGTCAAAGAGTTACAGGATAATCCAAGGCAAGCCAGCAGGAGCACATCACTGGTAAAATCAGTTAGAAAACAAAAACTTATACTGTGGTTGTGGTCTGTAATGCATAATAACAGAAATGTGAAAAAATGTATTTGTGGTTAACAAGGTGTTTTCTCTGGTCTTTGGTTTCTCATTCTTATTAATTTATCATCTTCACTGAAACAACTGAGGCGCTTATAATTCTTGCAGCTGTTCTTTTATTGCTTATTAAAGATCACAGTAGTAGGCCATACTATACCATTTTTATTGAAAATGCATTCATATGAAATGTATTTTATAGGTCTCAGTCAGTTAGCACTTTGCTATAATTATAAAACAACCCAATATGATTATGAGTATGAATATTTCTAACTGATAAATAAACCCATTGTGCCATATGGGTGCATGTGTGGGTTTATGTGTGGACATGTTTTAGTCTTAACATGCTCATATGAACTTGTTAACTTTGTGGCGTACGACGTTGGCTGAGGTTGGTTTGTCATCACTGAGGAAGAAATTCTTCTTAGAGATCCTTCCTTAATTAAAGCTGGGTTTAAATCCTTCCACACAGTTAAAGCATTGTGGGCAACCCTATAAGCCACTGACTTTGATTTACTTAAATGTGTAATTGCTGTGGACATACTAACAAGTTACTATAATGAACATTTTAACATTAACAATGAATCGGATGACTATCTGTAATGTGAAAAGGCCTGACTATAGTGATGAACCTAGGGATAATTATCACCACTCTGTTTTTTAATGCAGATTCATATCAGTAGACTATCAGCAGGGTCGTGTTTGTCATTTGATTTTTCAGCAGAAATTACTTGAGTCCTATTTCTTCCAACATTTCTTCTGGGCTATGTATAACAAAACTGACATGCTCATTTTTTCAGTTGCCTATTGTTTCACCATAGAATGACATATTGGAAAAACTTTTACAGTATTTAAAGATCAAAACAATGAAAACTGATCAGGTGATAATGATGTGCTTGTTGCATGACTAACAGGTATAATGTTTGGTTCCCATGGGAAGAGGCGTAAATTGTTGTGAAAGTGTGACATGAGGTTTTGATGCAGAATGTTTTACTGGGAAATTATGGTCCCTGTTACCTGGAAAAGTGTGGTAAGTGTGTAGATGACAGGCACATTGCAGGTGTGTTGTGTATGTTTGTGTGTGTGTGTGTGTGTGTGTGTGTGTGCGTGCTTGTTTCACCTCTTAAAATCTATTTTACAAGCCTGTATTTACAGTGCTCATGCTTTGGGGAAAAAAAAGCTAAATTTAAATAAATTACCAGCCTTTTGACCCAAGTGGTTATGATGGATGTTGATATTTTTCAACTCTGAAAAGAAGACATAAGGAAAACTATAATTAAACTATCATTAAGTGACTTTTCTAACATCAGCACTGCCCTAAATGACAAACACAGACAGAGGTTGGTTAATATTTACCCTACAGACTATTACTACATCACTGTACTTCTAGAAGTCACTGGGACTAAACTGAGAGTTTGTAATCTGTCATTTTCTACCCTCTGCTTATCGGAATAGAACATGAGGAGCAGAATGAGTTTCTGACTTTTGAAAATAAAAGCCACAGCCATTGGCTTTACATATTTATTTGGTAGCAAAGGTTGAATAACACAGCTGAGAAGCTAAATTATGTGTCAACATCTAATGCTGATTCCTCTTCACAGGCCAAGCTCTTTAGACGAGGCGAGGGCAACAACGATGTCAGATGTATAACTCTGCAAGGACCTATTTATTCTATTGAAGTATGCATAGCCAGAATAAATATGTCCTATTTTACATGTAGATAAGAATAGCGTTCTGGGTTTGGGATCTGAATGAAAGCACTGCTATCCAATTTGTGATAAATATTTATTCCATGGCCTTTTTATTCAGTTGTTGTGGAGCTCAAAATTAATGGGAATTTATCTGGTAAGCTCTTAGATGCACTGTAGATTCCTGACATTTGGATGTCTCTTCTGGGGTAAGCCTTCTTAGTTGGGAATGGTTTTGTATTCTATTGTGACCTGCAGCAAGTCTACACAGATTTTCTCAGAATAAAGCTGATGTGGATTTATCCAACAATGAAAGTTTTATTTTATAGTTAGTCAAGGATTTTAAAGATGCTTTTAGTTTTTCTTACTGTCCATTCACATTCTCTTCTCTTTTTCTTCTGCCTTCTTTCAGGCAGGAATTTTCCAGAAGAGTTTCTGCAGAACTGTGGAATGCTGACAGGATGGAGCATGTTTCTAGTTCTTGCACTAACTGAAGAATATGTCAGAATATGTAGTGTCTGTACAAACTAGCCCACTTGTGAAAAAAAAAAGTAATTGCATTAACTTTCTACAGGTTGTGTCTCAGGATTTTAGGTAAATTATAGTTATTTTTTTAATTTTTTTTTTTAAAAGTAGTTCAGTATAAGGTTTTATTAATATACTAACTGTAATACATGTCCAAAAATACAGAGTAAGGGAAGTATAAATACAATTTCTTCTACTGAAACAACACAATGACATTTTGCTCTGGTTTGCAGATTGGTGTTCTCAAGTCTTTAATATCCAAATTCTTAAGGTAAGTGACAGACATGCCATGCCACTGGCATAGCAGAGAAAAAAGTTATAGAGTGAGGTTTTACCAAGGACTCAGACAGAACTCTACATGTGCTTTAGGCTGACACACAAATGAATGTTTTGCTTTCACCTCCTCCTCCACCTTCATTCCTCACAAGCTGAAGTATCCTACTGAGGTTACTGCAGGAATTTGACAGAATGGAGGATGCCTTTATTTTCTGCTGAATGATGCTGACACAGGGCAACATGAGCTGCGGCTTTGTAAAGCTTCTTGTCCTCTGTGATCAACTCTGGTTAAATCACTGGACCTGCTTGCCAGTGAAACCTGATCCAGTAGTGAGATTTTCTTTGAAATGGAAAGGCAATACAGTTTGCCTACCTAAAGCATAGATAACAGTTTAGTACTTCTTGACTCTCTCCATTATGTGGGAGTACTATCAAAACGCATGAGTGCAACACATCCCCATGGAGGTAATGGGATCTTACTCCCTGATAATGGTGTACAATTTGAAACCTCATTTTGGTGGAATGGTTAAGCATTAACACCAACAATGCTTGACCATTATCTGCCTTGATGCTGTTAAAGATTCCAACGATCCTCAAATTAGACAAACTTAAGCACGATGTTCTTTAATAAGAAAAATACTTGAGTGAAGAGTCATCATGGAGTTACCCGATTTATTCCACTCGATAATGGAACAAAGTGAATTGCCAAAGAACAATAACAACAGCAGCAGAGCTGCACTGATGACCTGCAGGAAGATCATCAAGTCTGTGTTTTGCCTGGCCAACTGTGAGACTGAAAATGACCTTGTGCGCCATCTACTGAAGCATAGAGGAAAGTTTAAGTGAAGAAAAGCTTAAATACTAACTAGTCCACTATGTTTTTAACCCTCTACTGCACACATTTTGATGGTACATGCTGAAAATTATTCAGCATCATTTACTGATTCACTTTGGGCCATTTTATTGCCCAAACAATTTTTTTTAATATTTCAGACCCCCCAATTCCAAGATATTTTGTGCAACAATGGTACAAAACAACAGAGAAAATTATTAATTCATAGATCATAAGACAACTGTTAGAGAGCAATTAAAACACCAGAAAATCTTCCAAAAATGTCAACAAATTATGAAACTAAGAATTGAAAAACACTTGAAACATATTTACATATGTGACTTGATACAGGCTTAGGTTCGTATTGTCCAGTGTCATGTCATATTGATTCTCATGTTGTGAGACATTGCTGTCACTCTGTGTGAAACTTCACAAAACAGTTCTTCTGTGCTGTAAAACAGAGGTGCACATTACACTTTATACACATCACTTTTGGTGTTCCTGTGCACCCAGGAACCCTGCATCTTCCCTTGTTGTCACATGTTGTTGGACAGTGTGATGTATTGTCCAAGGGGACATCCTGATTTGGAATGGGAGCCGTGGGTCCCTGCTTCTTCCTCTTCTCCTCATACTTTTGAGCTATCCCACCACTGGTTCGCCCTCTCTTATTGCTTTCTTTTTTGGATTTGCACAGACTTTGTGCAATTTGGGATTTGAATGCATACAAGCGCATGTGGACGCTTTTTGTCAACTCATTCTCAGTGCAGTCCTGCCTGTAGAGCAGCCAGCATGTCACCACTGCCATGTCTATCAAATGAAAGACAAGGTGGTGGTACCACTTCTTTGACCTGACGTTGATGCGATACA
>VUQI01012952.1:7727-25684 GCA_015106735.1 Paratilapia polleni
CTCTCACCAGTGCTTCATTAGCCAGTCGTGCCTCATCCTGCAGCTGGAAAAGTCTTCGTTCCATATCCTCTTTTGCTCGTTCAGCTTCTTCCCTCATCTGTTTTTCCCGTGCCAGGATCTGACGCTCCATCTAGATGGTGGCCAAGAACCCCAGTTAAAGCTCATCAACCATAACAAAATATTTAATTGGGGAATATCTCACAGTTCCAGTGGAGATGAGAAAGCACAGACCTTCTTGCGGGCTTTTTCCTCTTTGGCTTGAGCCTTCATCTGCTGCACTTCAATTGAGTCCACCTTCCTCCTCCTCATGAATAAATCATGGTTCCCAATGCACAGCTGCAGGATCTAGAGAGACAGCAGAAACTTACTGCATACAACTCACAATTAACCTTTAAGTAGTTAAACACTAACAGGAACAAAGAGCCAAACCAACCAGCTTGTTGACACGCAGCTGAGATGAGTAGAACTTGAAAACATCTTTCTTCTTGTCCAGGGGTTTGATTGTGAACTGCAACAACAGCAATACATAAAACATCCAGATCACTCAACAGAGAGCAAAGCTTGGGTGCCTTTATAACAGCACAATCTGAATAAAAAAACTGACACTGAAAGATGGCAGCTTCCAACAAACAGCTGTAAGACTCTCCAAATAACTGACAATTCATAGCTGCCTCAGCTGTCTCCCCACATAGTTAATGGCTCAAAAATAAAGCAGCCGATCAGCATGTGTTTTTATACTAGACTAGAAAACATTAAGGTGACCTTTTGACATCGAGGGATATTTTTGTTCATTGTGTTAAGCCCCAGTCACACAGGCCTAGAGACCGGTCAGAGAGCCCCTGGCAACCACAGGTCACTAGGCAACAATGTTTATTCCCCAAGTGGTTGCTGGCAGATGCAAGGTGAAACTGGTTGCAAAGAGGTATATGGTGCAGCACTGAAAACCTCCTTGCAATTGCTCTGGTTGGTTGCGTCACGCTTTTGCAAGTTTTATTACTGCTCGGCTAGTAGTTAGTGAGTGTTTGTAGACAAGTTGGCATCTTCATTGCAAACTAGGGATGATTGTGGCAATGTGCTAGTGACCAAGGCAATCACAAGGAGGATTTTTGTGCAGCATCCTCTTTGCAACCAATTTCACCTGGCGACAGCCAGCAACCTCCAGCAACCTCCAGCAACCACCTGCCACCCGGTCAGGGGGATACACACTTTTCCCTAGCAACCAGAGGTTGCCAGGGGGGCGCTGACTGGTCTCTAGGCTGGCTAACATTAAAAAGGTGAAAAAAACAAAAGCAGGAATAGCCAAGGATGTGGAATATGGTACAAGGGTGTCCATGGATGCTCCATTTATGTGATTGCATGGATGCTCACAGACATCTGAATGACAAAACTTATGTCACATGAACCCTTACAGATACATAGACACAGTAACCAAGAATGGGCAATAACACCACCAATGTCTCAGTTGCAATAAAGTGATCAGAGCCAGAAAATGCAACAGTAGACAAAAAACTATTATTCTAAAAATATTTTCTTAAAAATATCATTACTGATGTGAGGTTTACATCCAGTTTCTCTGAAATGAGGAATATCTGTCCACTCCTCGCACTTACCTCCTTTTCGCTGTAGGAGATATTACGGATGCCGCTCCAAGGAAAGGACTTGTTAGGGTTGAGTTTGCTGTTGGGGCTGTAGATGTGAAGACCTTGGGCATCCACTCCAAGCAGCAGGTCTGTGTCCCTCTTATTTTGCTGTCAATGTGATGTAAAAACACAAATGTTTACTAAGAACAGTAATGTCAAACATTTGCATATTCGAAATGTAACATCAAGTCACAGCAATTTGCACTCACAGTAATTTCAAAGTAGCTGACACCGTACATCTCAAGATCCTGAGCAATCTTTAGGTATTCCATCTCAGCTTCATCTCTGTACGAACAATGTGAAAATAAAACAGAAGATCACAACATGACGCATTTGCTACACCATCTAGTGCAATCCTTTGGTAAAGTTCACATGTTGGTCCTCAGCAGGCCTCATGGGTCAGACATACCTGGCAATCCCTCTGTGCTCAGCATACCAAGCTGTTATCTTCTCCTCCCACATGTCTGCTGTCATTTGGTACTGCATCAGAACCTGGGATACAGACCCAGGATCACAGGAAAAACATCAATATACTGCATGGAGAGATTGTGGTTCACAAACTTGGACAGAAAGAGCTCCTAACAAAAGAAAATACTCAGAGTGAAACCCTGCTTTCATAGGTCAACTATGCAGATAGACCTGTATACTTACTCTTTTTGGCAAAAGCTCATCTTGTGCCAGGAAGCCTGGTTTGTGAAAGTTTGGATCATAATCTCCATACTGAAGGTGAAACAGTGGTAAACAAGAAAGAAAATGTAATGACACACACAGGAAAATTTTAATTCAGATTTTGTTCAAATCATATAGATCATCATTAAGATCAGTGCTTTAAATAAGTTCCTCTTTATCAAACTACTCCCTTTTGTATTTTTTGATCCTGAATGCTGTTGTCTCAATACTCATAACTTATCTGCATTATGCATGAAGGATAAATGGTAAATTTGAAATGGACTCTAACAGAAAATTATTTTAAGATACAAAATGGCCGAGTTTACTGCAGGTTCAACAAGAATTTAACCTTGCATAGTGTTTTTACCTTGGCTTGGACAGCATAGGATGCCAACAGAACTGAGGCCTCAGGGGAACAGAATATCTCTTCATCCAATATTTGTTTTTTCACCTAAACAAGAGTATGACAACATGTGTGAACATGTATTGAACTATGTAAAAGCTTCAACGTTTTAAACATGGAGATGAATTCAACATACAAGTAAAATTAAAACCGTCACTGAAGTCTTTTGACGTGCTTGTATTAAAAATAAAGAAAAGAAGGAAATGTTATCAGACTACCTGTAAGAAGAAGAGGTGCTGAGTAATTTCTTGAACAAGCTCTTCTTCTACTTTTTCTGGGAAAAATTTAGCCAGGAAATGAAATGTTATGGGAGAGTCCTTGGGAACCTCCTGGTCCAAGACCTTGGTGAAAAATTAAACAGCAGAAGAAGAGTAGAGGAAAAGTGCACAATATTATGACTGTTAGACCACAATGCCCAACCCTACGAGCAACAAACTAAAGAATTACTTATAATTTATAAACAGTTCAAACAGTGAATTCATTGATGTAGTAATTAATCTAGCAAGAGACAAACATTGGCTCATTTCAGCGTCTGAGTTGACAGCCATGTGTTTTTTGGATCTCATAGCCAGTTGAACCTCCACAGGTTCATTCCTCCACTTACCCTTTTCTCTGGTTTCAGCCAGGCGTAGGTGTCCTTTACTGTGTACCTAAGTCCGAAAAACCAGGTCTCCCTCAAACCAATAGTGCGGCACACCAAGTCAAAGAGGTCTTTACCTTTCCACTTGACCTGAGGAAAAAGGTGAGTGAGAAAGATGGCAGCAAGGGAAGCTAAACAAAGCTAAGGAGCTTGCAGCTGTAGCTCTTTACCTTACCTTTCCTGTCTTTATATAAAGAAGAATATCACAAAGAATTATGTTAAAATCCTGATATAACTAACTTACTGTCACGGATTCCTGCAGTGTTTTGTAGTGAAGGTAGGCACCTCACCACAAATATAACTTAACCTTTGACAGCATAAAAATTACATTTGGTTTAAAAAGATAATATATCAATGTTAACAGCAAAAACAGTACAAGTGTTATGTCACACAGCAAACTAAATAGATATGCATTAAACTACTGTAGACTGCCATTTGCTACCTAAATTGATCACAAGATAATCTTTTCTTGTGAGGATTGTCAGGATCTGTGCTGCTACCAAACAATTTCCTGGTTAAACCCTGACTGGTACATGGAGGAGGCATGTGCTGCACGGGTTTAAAACGTGTGAAAGGCTGTCATTTCAACTGTTGCAAAGCTGTGATGCACAGACCTTTCTAGCATTTCTTCAGTCTGACTCTGGGACGGTTCATTTTAAAGGACCCAACAATTATATATGAAATGCAAGCATACACTACAATAAATTATAATTCTTTGACTATCATACAGTGACAAATAACGTCCGTTCAAGGGTCAAATATATCCATACCTCACAGCTGAACTCCATTTCAGCATCCATAGTAATAACTTTGACTTTAAAAGTCTTTGGCTGTTTCTTCTTTAATCCTAGGATAGACATTTTGATAGCGTTTCGCCCAAAAATCTGTGGAAAAAAAAAATAACAGAGCAACACATGACTTTAGGCCAACTCATGACATTTTACAAATGATAAGAAGAACTAAACTCATGACTAAAACAGCAAATTTTTAAGTAATTTACAGTTTTAAGCACATGGAGGGAACTGCTACTGGATCCTGTGTTTTAGCCATCAAACGATAAGAATTTAGCTTTTCCAGCTTTTTTTTTTTTTTAGAGAAACAAGAAAATCTCTTATTTATTCAAAACAGCATGCATCTAAAATGTAGATAGGGTCATTACCAGTGAGTAAAGCTTAAAACGTCTGGCGTCCAAGAAGGCTGAGAAGAGGCAGGGCTTTTGTGTGGGGAGAGCAATGCTAGGCTAACTTTTACTACCAAACAACGTTAGCTTTCCAGCTATGCCACGAAAACGGACCAGGAAAAGTTGCAGAAAGAGCGCAACTTTTGAGAAACTTCCATGATGAAATACATCTAATTAAATGAAATACAGAGGTTAAAGCTGATTCAAATAACACTTGGAAGCAACTTTGCTACTGCTCTCCGTTTCAGCTGGTTAGCTTGCTGTTAAAATTCAGGACGACTTTCCAGAAGATTTTTGTTTTGACTCTCTGTCACTCTACAGGTGGGAACACGAATAGCAACTTGGATAACGCTACTGCGCATGCGCAAGAATAAGGCTCGAACGCCCCCTTCAGTGGTTGTCTTGAAAATACTGCAGTTGCAGGCGTTTGAGCCAAAATGTGACCGCGGATGGAGTAGTTGCCAAGAACACAGACTATAAAAAATGTAGCAATACAATCAGGAATAAGGGAAAAGGTTTTTCTTGGCGGAGAAAAACTAGAAAGTGCTACAGACGCCCCTTTCCCTGACAGGCTTTATTGAGGGAGTAGCGAGCCCGTGAAACATACTGCTGTTGCTTCCTGGTGTCCCTGCACAGTCTGTTGGTGCTCCTGGTCCAGTTCGCTGTAACAATGTTATTCCATTATATTTAGGTTGGACTTTGACTTTATGAAGAACAACCGGGGACGCTATTGCTGGTACTCCATTGCCCTATCTTTTCATTTTCCCGTATGTACATATGTGTTGTAGCAGCAGACTGTATGTTCTATAACCAGCCGGGGGTCAGTGTGCAAGTCAGTGTTTCAAATGAGTCATTGTTATTTACTTCTAGGCAAGTAGAGCAGTAGAGCTCATATTTTTCAAAATTTCCATGTTCAGAGCTGCTACAGTAAGGCGGTTGTTCAAGTAAAAAAAAGTCTGCAGCTGTTTTGATAATCAGTTAATGCTTCAGTCTGTTTTCAAATAACCATATGCTGGTTATTGATCTCAAATGAGAATAAGGTGCTTTTTGCCGTTTATTAGAGCTAATAGGAAAGCAGTCAACAGATCTGTTGATTAGTAGAACAAATCTGATTACTGATTATTAACTAAAACAAAAAAGTAAACTTGCTCGGAAATGATGGATCGTTTAAGAATATATGCTGTCTATATATCTGTATATCTGTAATGTGTGTGCTCACATACCGTCTCAAATGAACGACCTGTTGTTATCATTTTTGCCTGACTACATTTTCTTGGTTTCTTTTGAGCAGGTGTGTGGATATAATGTCAGCCGTCACTAACACATTTGAAAATGTGAAAGCAGTTATCCTGTCAGCTCATAAAAACAGCACATCAAGAGACAAGGTCAACTTCTACAACTCCTGGGCAGAGAAATATGATCAGGTAAGATAACATTACCTTTTGTATCTTGTACATCATTTTCCTTTCATTGCCTTTCTGTATCACTGCCAATATGACTTTAAATATCATGCACAATATTTATTCTTTTCTCTTGTTTCTTATAGTTTAAATGCTTAAATGTACCTTTTCTTTATACGTTTACTTTAACTTTACATATATTTTGACTTTATATATTGTTATACTCGTAAGTACTGTTACATTTGTCACTCTGCTGTATTGTATTGTATTGATTCTGTTGTAATTTGTGAGCCGTATCTGGCACCAGAATGTTCTTTTCTTTTAACTCAAATAACTGATGATAATAGCAAAATACTCGCACTATTTTTCTTTCCAGTTAAATAATGGAAACTGTTAGTACTGTGCAAGAAAAGAATGCACCCCAAAATACATGTCATAAAGCTTCTCTTTATCGGTGTAGTATAAAATGTCAGATGCGTCCTGTTTTATCTATAGCCAAATGTATAGTACAAATTACAGTTCTATACCATTTATCTGATGGAACATTGAGATGAATGTGTTTTTATACATAATTAATAAATATGTTTGGATGCCTGTTCATGTTTACCTCCTGTAATGGTCACTGTTTTTTTCCCAACATGTTTTTGAGTAGGATGTGGCCGTTCTGGACTACCGCGCACCAAGTCTGGCAGCAAACTGCATCTCCTCCCATTTCAGTGGAGAGCGTGAGGCTGCTGTCGTGTTGGATGCGGCCTGTGGTACGGGACTGGTGGCCAAGCAGGTAAAATAGAAAGAGAACAAAGTCCCTCAGTGAGTATGTGTACAGTCTTGATGGAGTGATCTGTAATTTAATATTTGACAAATCCTTGTTTCACTATTAACATTTGGTCTGTTTCAGTACATGCCTAGAAGTTTTTTAGGATGTAGTGACCTTTCCTTTCTTGATTCTCCCGCTTAATATCAGCGTGTCTGATAACAACCTAAATATGTATCTGTTACACAGATGAAGAAACTTGGATTTGGAAACTTTGTGGGTATCGATGGAAGCGAAGCTATGTTGGAGTTGGCCAGACAGAGCGGCTTGTACCAGGACTTGAAGCAGTTCATGCTTGGAGAGGAGCCGCTGCCTGTACATTGGGGTAATTAAATCTGTATTAATTTCCCAAGGTCATTAATCACTATGTGATTTAGTTGACTGTTCTCAGGCAAAATACTTTTATTCAGACTTTTAGCCTTTAGTTTGTCAGTGCTTTCTGTTGTTTTAATGTTTTTAAATGTAATTGCATTTTAGTCACTGTTGTTATGGTTGTTTTTTTTGTTTTGTTTTTATCCAAATCTTTCATCTGTGAGCTCTATAATCATAATTTGAAAAAACAAACAAAAAAAAAACCTCTTGTTATTATTGTCACATGATATTATTAATCTTTATATCTTGTACAATACTTACCTTTTACTGCTTTTCAGCCATATTTTGGCTTTTCTGTACCTTCTACTTCATTCTGGTCAATAAAGTATTTTATATGTTGTTAAATAATGACTTTATTGTGTTATGCTGTAAAATAAAGCCATTGTTCCCATATAAGGACATATTTTTTTAATTAAAAAATTGCTTTCTGTTCAAAGATTATGCTTAGCTTTTATACTTATCAGGTCCAACTAATCCCAACCCAGCCACGGGGAGGCCAGAAGCCAATGTACTCCTAGTGCCGGTCCCAAGCTTGGATAAATTGAGAGGGTTGCGTCATGAAGGGCATCCGGCGTAAATCAAACATGCAGATCATCAGTAAGATTTCCATACCGGATTGGTTGAGGCCTGGGTTAACAACAACCACCGCTGGTGCTGTTGACCAGCAGGGTGGAAACTATGCTACTGTACAAGGGAAAAGAAGGGGGGGAATGCGTGTTCGGAGGAGGGTTGGGGTGACAGAGGAGGATGCTAGGGATAGGGTGAGATGTAGGCAGATGATCCACTGTGGCGACCCCTAAAGAGAGCAGACAAAAGAAAACGAAGAAGAAGATCAGGAGGTCCAACTAATCCCAAATAGCTAGGCGAAGTTAAAAATGCATCCCAAATAAGCTTGGGTCTCAGGACATCATGTGCAGTGTTTATTTTTTCTAATCTTGTATCTTTTAGTGTTTTTTTTTTGTTTTTTTTTTACTGTACCTTATCTTTACTCCTATAGTGTTATTTATCACTCGATTGTATTGCGCTGCCTTTATTCTATTATAATTTAATTTCATTTTAGTCACTGTTGAAAGTTGTGTTTTTGTTTTTTTTTTAATCACACTTTTTTTTTTTAGCTCTTATCAACTCTCTAATTATATTTTGGAAAGACTCTTGATATTGTGGCCATGAAGTATTATTATTTCTTATTATTATTAGTAGCAGTAGCTGAAGGCACTACTTTTCCTTTTTGCCTCTTGCAGCAGATTCATTTGATGTGGTTGTGATCGTTGGAGCGCTGAGTGTCGGTCAGGTCCCTGTTACTGTGGTCAGAGATCTGTGCAAGTCCACCAGACCAGGTGAGAATATGTTTTTTTGGTTCATTGCCATCTAAACTACAGTCTGTCTTCACTTTACTTCACCACTGCACTGTCGCCTTTTTCCACCAGGTGGCTACATTTGCATGACAACCAGAAGTAATCGTGACAATCTGGAGTACAAAGGCTCTCTTGAGTCCGAGCTCAGGCAGATGGAGAAAGAGGGGCTCTGGACTTGCATAGAGGTCACAGAGGTGGAAAATTGGGAGAGGGCTGTGTCAGAGCAGGAGGATGGCTACATATCTGGGGCTGTGTATCTCTATAAGAAACTGTAATTATACACAAAGCACAAAAGTGTGTGGTGATTTAAAATGAGGTGCACAACAACATTATTCCAGAAGATGCAAACACTGAATAAAATTGTTACAAATTTCAAAAAGAAGGCTTGTTTTTTTACATTCTCAGAGTCAAGAAGGCCAAAAGATGGAAAGCTGCATTCGTGCAAATGAGTATGTTGAGAATGTGCAACAAACTGTTCCTTATTGAAAATATGTCTGTTAACTGTGTCTCTTTTGTGCATTATCTGCCATGCACTAATCAACAGTGTAATGAGGTTACATTTTCTAATTCAATACAATGATTCAGTTAGCTCAAATGTTAGGCTATCCATTTTGTGCTTGAAACTTTATTAACTTTACTTTGAAATTTGTTTTAAATTTTGAAATTACAGGTAGGTCCATAAGTATTGGGACAACAATATTTTTTAAAATTTTTGCCTGTGTAAACCACCACAGTGGATTTTAAATCACTCAACCAAGATGAAGTGCAGACTTTCAGCCTTTAATTCAAGGGGTTTAACAAAAGTATTGCAATAACTGTTTAGCAATTACAGCTATTTTTATACACAGCTTCAGATATAGCATTAAGTGACTGAAAAGCCTAATGATTAGCATGCATTTCATGTGGATGCAAATGTCCTGAGCATAAGTCCCTGGACGTATGGACTAACACATAGATTTTTCTAGTCCAGATGCTTAGTCCAAAAAGCTAATTTCAGTCTAAAAGGCTAATTTTAGTCTAGCAGCACCTTTAAAAACAATGGTCAGGCCTTAAAAAATGTAATAAATTATAACTTGAGGGAGCCTAGAATTAGCCACACAGCAAAAAAAAAAAAAAAAGCCATGTAGACATTTCTCTCTCTCACACTCACACACAGAAGGGAAAACGAGAGGGAAAAAAGCTACAGAGAAAAGCTGAAGTGCAAAAAAATATGTCTGGATGGTTGCTCCTCCCTTAACCTTGTTTCCTACTGACTACAGTGAAGGTTACCAGGTTACCTACAGCCTCCTCAAAAAACGACTTCTGCTTCCACTAGGTGGCTGCAGAGATCATTATGACCAATCTTCAATACAAAACCATGTTGTATTCACATGGTAGTCACTGTACAGATGGGTTGTTGTACCTTTAAAGAGCTACAATATCTGAATAATGGCGTAATACTCTTTCTGGCCTAGTTAGCTAGTTTATGTGCTAATATAACTTGTTATTCTTGTGTATGTAGATTTTTTTTTCTGAAAATAATCTAGTGAGCTTCTACTCTAAAGACTGTTGGTCTATTTATTGTTTAGTGCTGTTTTCAATGTAACAGTTTATAGAATAATTATAAATTTAGAATAACAAGTTCAAAACTTAAACATGTAACATCTGCTTTTCAGGAATATTTTCATCCCTTTATTTAAAATGTAATTATTTGTGTGCAGTATTGTCAGTCTGGTGTTTTTCTTCTTGCAGGTATGATGATCTGCAGGTCTGAATCCTTGTCATTTTTCTGTCTGTTATGCATTTGCCTGTTGGTGCTTGGTGACAGACTGAAAAGCCATGAAAGAAAAGGGAGATGAAGGCAATGAGGCACAGGCTAGGATAGAGGAGGCGGTGAAGAAGTTGTCTCCAGCTACTGTATCAGCAGGTCAGTCAGAACATGAGCGTGCCACTGACTCATGTACAAGGTCAGGTTGGTGAAGCAGAGGTCTCTTTACCTAGTTAGCCAAACTCAGTTTCCAAAGCAAACATTTTTATTTGTTGAATTAAAAACTAAAGTTAAATGAAAACCAGACTGCACTGATCCTAATTTGAAGGAGATGCCACAGACGATCTTTTAGCTGTACCAAAAATATGTCAGGCATAATCTTAGGGAAACTTTTTATACACGATAGAACAGCATAGATCAAGTACATTTCTATTTAAGGGATTTTCGCAGGTGTAAAAGAACTGCTTTATTAAACACTTTGGATGAGTGTTCAGGAAAGCAGGATTAAGTTATTCAGTAATATTGTGTTTTGCTGACAAAATATAGCATCAGTTGTTTGGTAAAAGGTGATTATTATTTTTTTTTTTTTTTTTAGATTTCCTTTGCAGTTCAAGTTTAGTACCATTTATTCATTTTTGTAATTTCTCCCTTCATTAAAACAATACAAAAATATTTATGGGTTAGCCAGTCAAGTAAAAGTCTTGTATTTCCCACTTTGGACAGCTCACAGGATGATGTCATGATATAACATACAACAAACATACAACATGTTCCACAAGCATGACTCATCGAAACTAAATGTGGAATCCTTTACAAATACACAATGCTTCCTCCTTTAACACAGCACACCTGCTCTTTCACCACAGTTCCTGTCAAACCAGTTGACCTGTGGCTTTTGGTAGCCAGGACTGAAAGTCCAGGGGGTTCTCAAAGGCTCTTTTCAGCTCATAGCTCACATTAAGTAAAAATTATATACTCGCTAGCTCAACTCACAGTCTTTTATTGAACAGTAAATGTATAAATATCAGTCAGTCATCTGACCAAATAACAGCAAAGTGCAATGACATTTCACTGTTGTGACAAAAAGCACAATCATTACAATAACAAAGGAGCACTTTTTCCCCCTTTTTTTTCATTTTCCGCAACTGGACTTCATAGTGATACTCATCAAACGAGTACATTCAAAATGTAAAGCTTTAAATTTAAATATATGGTAAAAATCAGATACATGACGGATATACTTCAAACGACTTCATTACATTTGTTTAACTCATTTTACCTATTGTCCATTTTAAACAAAAACCTTAAAAGTCAGAGGTAAAATTATTAATCAAACTGATTCATCCTCATCCAGTGCACTTAAACACTGAAAAAGATAGCTGATAACAATGTAATGTTTCACATTAACATATTGATGTTTAAATAGCAAAGTTCATTTGTTAAAAGGAAGATAACTCTAGCATTCTTCACATATAACACATTAAAGCTGTATTTCTCCTTCATGTTGATGAAAGTACTCCTGACCTTTTCCATCTCTTTCCTTCAATAAGAAAACATCAGAGAGTGTAGTTATATATACCCAAACACTCAAATACTCAGTAGTACTCACAAACAAAGAAAACTACTACTTCTAAACAACAATATAGTAAACTATCTTGTTTGTATTTGAATATATATGGTCATATTATAAGTATGTTTTTGCTGGGTTTGGGGATACATCTTCCCTGTCACTCTTGACTGATAAAGTCTCTTCCACTCCTGCTTTTTCTGCTTCTGCTTTTTTCAGCTCAGATTTTGTAGAGGGTGCATCACTGTGTTTAGATCTTGCAGATTCTGGCCTTTTCATCTGTGATTTTGTTGAAGGGGCCCATGATTTCTCTGACTCTTGTCTCGAGCCCTGCTCAGACCTGTCCTCCCATGGAGGACTTGTGTATTGCTGAGGCTTTGCAGTCACTCCATCATAGCTTTGAGGCCTGGGGTAGTCTACTCCAACAGGTAGCGTCTTTGCTGATGGTACCTTGCTGTGATGAGAACCAGCCCGGCTTGACCCAGTGGAGGAGCGTACCACCAGGTAACGAACAGCGGGGCTCTTGTCTGCATGGGCTTTACTGGGGCATGCAGAGCTGATGAACAAACCACCTCCCAGAACAAGCAGAATGGACGCTCCCCAGCCGATGTAGAGACAAGCTCCAATCTCCCTCTGCTGAGCATCTAGGGAGGCGCTGTAGAAATTCTTCACTAGAGCCCCAGCCACCCATGATGTGGGAATCAAACAGAACAGGCCCGCAGCTATCAACACTACCCCTGCTGCTATAGCCACCTTACCCTTAACCCCATCTCCCTCTTCATCCAAGAAGCGGGTGCACTTTCCTCCAACAAAGGCCAGAATGAGGCCTGCTCCTCCTACAGCGATTGAAATGATAGTGAGAGCCCTGGCGGCCTGCAGGTCAGCGCTGAGAGCAAGGAGGGACTCGTAAGGTTTACACTGCATCTGCCCTGTGCTCTGGACCACACAGGTCATCCAAATGCCCTCCCAGAAAGTCTGGGAGGTGATGATGGAGCTCCCCACGAAGGCCGAGACCCTCCACATTGGCAGTGTGCAGCTGATGATGACCCCTGCCCATCCCAGGAGGCACAGGGCACTGGCCAACATCTGTATCCCCAACAAGGCCATAGTGTAGAACTGGAGAGAAAATATTTGAAGATAATAGAAAAATCCTTACAGACCTTTAAAGAGTGCTTTGCTGCTTTTCTTGATTTGATTTGTTGATTGATGAGTTTATTTTGTGTTTACTCCATTTTCTCTGTTTTTTCTTCTCTTTTCTTATATCTCTCTGAGAGCTTTTCTTTGCCAGTCTTCCTCAACACGTGTTGTCATTGTGATACAGCTCCACTTTTGTGCACATTTTTTCTTGCTACCGTTGCTCTGTATGTAAGTACCTATCTCAGGAGTGCAGAGCCCAGTTTGTTTCACTTGTCATCCTGCCTTCAGTAGCTTTTACTTGGCTCCAGGTGTGTCTCACTTAATTTGCTTACAGCATATCTGTCCCTCCCCTTTCGTATCTCTAAATACACTCCTCTCCTTTTCCTGCCTCTCTATCTCTATCTCTTCCTTCTTTATTTCTCTACCTGAGAGTGGTCTTTCTTTTTTGTCACCTGAGAGGCAGCCTGTGTGCTACTGGACATGTGTAGAACAGCCACACCCACTCTAATGAGAAAAGAAAGGGGCGGAAATTGACAGGAAGGCAGACAGAGAGAGAGAGAGAGAGAAGAAAATAATTGGCAGTGACATCATCTATTCCCTCCTTCATTATCTTTACCTGACAAGTACATCTTGTAAACAACAGCCATGAGTAAGGCAGAAAGAAAAAGAGCCCTCTGGGTATAAACCAAGGCTCTACCAAGGGTCTGTTTTGCTGCCATAAAGAATACCTCTGAAGAAATCCTGAATTTTATTAAAAGGTAATCTGATTTGATTAAGAGCTTAATATATGTGTTAGGTCAGACGTATCTATATGCACGTAATGTATTTGAATAGTGTGTACATGCAGAATACATTCGTGAAACAGGAGGAGGGTGACGTGGAGCACAGTATCCTGGGGGAAAACCAGTTTCACTACTACTGCAGAAAAACCTGTTTGAAATATGCAAACCCCTCCTACCACTCACAGCCACGCACACTGATGTAAACACACCGAGCACCAGACGAAACCTTTTAATCAGGCTTAAAATAATCTTTCATCTCTTCTGTCCCTGTAAAGTTAAAAGGGATAGTTAGGTCCATATCTTTTTTGCATAAGCTACACATTGCTGTCAAAACTGACATGTGATTTTTGTGGTTAAATTTGATATTAAAAAATAATAATAATAATTTATACGTTTATTTAAGCAGAAATATTTTGTGTACATAGGAGTAACTGGTGAATTAATAATATGATTGGCACGTAATACATTTTCATTAATGACTTGTTTCTCTCTTGTTTCCTTAAACAGAAACTTTGCACTGGTCTTTAAAGATAAAATCGATTCACCAGAACACATTTTAACATACCTGGAGTCAAAATAGCTCAACTTTGTATTGACTGTCTGACACAACAGACGCATTAAAGGAACTGACACACTTGTTTTGGCAAGTCTGTTTTCCATGAGCTGATGTAATAAAATGAAAGGCTTTATTTAGTGCTTTTTACAAATAGAAAGAGCCAATTTTTGCAATGTTGTCCTTGTTAAGAATATTTTCTTCTTCCTGACATTTTGTTCTTTAATGCAAAAAAAATCTACAAAACTTAATAAAAATAAAAAGTACTGCAAACGTGATCGTTCAGTCTCTGTTTATTTAGCCTCTGTGACAGGAAGAAAATGTTGCATAACCTGTTTGTGAAAATTCTTTGAACTCTCACAAAACCAGATCTACTGTTGGAGTTTCTTTAACATTTGTCATTACTGTAACTCTTCTTGTTGACACAATGAAATGGAAAAAACAGATGTCAAATCCTTATAAATAAAATTTTATTGGCATACAATCATACATAGAAAAAAAATCAAACAAAAACTGAAGAAAACAAAATTAAAATCAATCAATATTCAAATGGTTTAACAGAGAAACAGCAGTCAAAGATCAGGCCTAGACTTCAGAGAGTGCCCACACAGGCAGATTTTACAGCAGTTTAAATTCACAGAAAGAAAAATCTGTGTGATTATCCCATGCTGGTATAATAAAACAACATAAAAGAAAACATAAAAGAAAAAGACAAAAGGCGTCAATAATGGTGGTAGAAAACATAGCAACAAAAGATATATTCACAAATAGACTGAAAATACTGCATGTCTGTGCCTACATTATGTTTTGAAGACGAAAAGAAAAACCTTAAGTTAAACACTCAAACATTCCTGCTTGTTATTCTAAAGGTGGACTCATTAAAGGGACAAAACATTTTTTTTTTCTTGTTTCCAAAAGTATCCTGGATATCTAAACATATTCCTTGTAGCTTTCCACAGAGCGAGCCTTGGAGTATCTAATGTCATAGTCTGTCTCATCCTTGGGGGGACAGGAGCTACAGAGGAGGCCTCCTCCCAGGAACAGCAGCCCCGCAGAGGCCCAGCCAATGTACAGAGACGCTCCCAGCTCCCTCCTCTGAGCATCGGTTAGGACAGGGTTGTAGAAATCACGAATGATGGTGTTGGCAGTCCAGCAGACTGGTATTAGCACCAAGACGCCCGCAATGATGAAGACAACTCCAGAAGCTATAGCCACTCTGCTCTTTTGTGCTTCATCTGGCACAAAGTTGGTGCACTTTCCCCCGACAACACCAAGCAGAATTCCAAAGACCCCGATGATGATGGCGATGACGACGAGTGCTCTGGCAGCCTGCAGGTCTTGAGATAAGGCTAGCAGAGAGTCATAGACTTTGCACTGCATCTGGCCTGTACTCTGGATCACACAGTTCATCCACAAACCCTCCCAGATCGTCTGAGAAGTGACGATGTTGGCACCAATGAAGGCTGTGACTCTCCATGTGGGGAGAGCACAGATGATGATGCTCCCCAGAAAGCCGATGGTGGCCAAGAACAAACCCAGAAGCTGTCCACAGCCAGCCACCATGATGAAGCTCTGTTGATCTCTTCAAAGAGGAAAGATTGAGTATTCTTGAGAGCTGCAGTAATTTGTCAGGGAGAGAAGAGTTCAGCAGGTAGTGGTTGATATTGCCCACTCAGAGGAGAAGTCGACTGTGGCTTCCTCGGTCACTGATTACATTGTTAAAGGAGTTGCCAGAGGAGGAGTTTTCTAGTGTTGTATCTACAGAACAGGTTTGTGAAGAAATCTTACCCAACCAGCTTGAAAACACCCATGGAAAGGACAACTGAGTTTCAGATATGCATACAAAGGCCAAAATAATATCAAAATTTTAAAAAAGGCACACAGAAACACTGATTTTCATCAGTGCAATATCTTTATGTTTATGTGTAAAATCAAAAAGAATTAATTAAAGGAATAATTAGATTTGTCATTTTTATGAGGGCAGTATTTGCTTGGATGATACTAAGTATGCAAACAGGGACTTACCAAGTGATCAACGCTGAAAAAATGGCCCTGCTCTGTGGCAATCTTAGTTTCAGTGTCAACTCTTTATTTATTCAGAACTTTGTGACAAAATACAAAGTAATTTGCAAACTTTTTTAAGTGTAAATCAAGGAATATAAATTTCTTCAGTTTCACTGAAATGTGTGAGATTTATTCACAGCGATGCAAATGTAGTCCCAGGAAGAACACATGGCTCTCAGAGTAACCTCAGCTGATACTTGTAGCTATGTAGGTGTTTGAATACACACGAGGCAGCTTCATACAATGAAACTCCTTGTTCTCCTGGGTGAGTCAGTGACAGGGTAATTTTAAATGGTCTAGAGCGTGTCTATCAATCGCACACTCAAGTCCAAATGGCCATGGAGCTGCCATGGTCAGTGCTGACCTCCTGGGGTTTGGTATCTTGTCCATAGACACTTTGGCACATGTAGGTGCCTGGAACCCAAACCCAAAAGAACCAAATCCTACACAGCACCAAATCCAAATCAAACTAGCATTAAAAACTATATTGTTCTCTTTATTAAAATGTATGAAAAATCAATTTGCTAAGCAGTTAAGAAAAAAATGGATGGACTGAACATTTCATTTTAATAATAGAGATAGAATTCAAATAGTACACACACACTGAAATCAAAGCCACCTTTTATTTCACCAGCATTGTTTTGATCAAGAACAGGCCTTTTTCGGGCAAATACACATGAGTTGGAAATGAAGATGATAGACCACTATACAATATGACAAGCGACATCAAAATCATGTATCAAGACATTATTTCAAGGAGAAAAAAGATTAATATGAATAGACAAGTCAACATTGTATTTTCCTGAATCTTTGCATATCAAAGAAAAGATAATATTCAGCTTAAGAAATCTGGGTACTCTAGCATTAAAAAAATTAAGTCAAAATTATCATTTCACACTTCCCCACTAATTTATGTTCTGTCATACTTTTTCACCTCTTCATTAGCTACTTTCAGCTGCTCCCTCATTCACAAGGGGTCATCACAGCGTGTAGCTCTGCATGTTTGATTTGGCAGATTTTTACACTGGATGAAATTTCCTGATGCAACCCCAAAGGGATTTGTGTCACCTCTTCATTAAAACTTTTTATTGTTAGTGTAACCCTTTCATACCAAAACCTACTTATCCTGACATATCCTGAGTCTATGCCATGTTTAGTATATCTGAAAAATTTGGAATCTCCACTAGAAGTAACAGTAAAATTCGGTGCGTTTGAGCAATTTGTTTTTCTAAATAGCAAAACATGTAATGACTCATCTCTATGGATCTATAGAACAAAGATGCCAAAGATTCAAAAAGAGACAATCAGTGACATCATTACAGCACAAAGAGTTCCTGTGGGTTTTCATTCTCAGAATAATGAATAATCAGGTCAACTTTTTTAAATTTGGCTGCATACTCATAAATAAGCCCTTCCCCTTACCTGAGGCACAATGAGTCTTTTGAGGAATGGTTCATCTCATTGGTAGGTGTGTCACAAGTGTTACTCAAACACCAGTGACATCTATATAAACCTCAGCAAATTAAAAAGGCATTACACACAATTAGTAATGGAACAGGTTGTTTAATGTACTACGATTTCCATTTAAATTCACTTTTTGCTATTTTTTTTTTTTTTGTCAAGGCTGAATGTGT